>JARUPZ010000001.1:10508859-10578859 GCA_031213475.1 Nereocystis luetkeana | reverse complement strand
TGGCGAACCAAAATGACCAGAACGTAACTCTTTGACCTACATCAACCACAGTAATGGCAAGAGGAAACTCATCCCGACGACAAGCAAAAACCTCGTCCTCAATCCCACACGAATTATTGCAAACACGGCAGATATTACAGTAGTCGCGCCAGAAAAATAGAAATTAAGCTGGAAAATATCATGCCAGAGATCGCGAGGTTCCCCGGACAAAAAACCTTCCGTTGTCCTTACTTACACAGATCGTGACGGTAAACGCGAGATAGCATACACCCATTTTCATATGGACCGCACACGCCCCCAGGCGCTTCCTAGACTCTCTCCAGCCTCATCAAAAGCTAAATCACAAAATCACCAGAAAAATACCACAGGAGTAGATATGGACTGCACACGCCCCCAGGCGCTTCCTAGTCTCTCTCCATCGCGGACAAATCCAAGTTCGCACAACAATACTGGTGGTAGAATAACCGCAATCATGAATTAGAATGCAAACCCCCCTTATTCTGCAACCAGTACACAGTCACAAACAAAAGGTTCCTGCCTGAATCAATAAAAAATCAGTATATCGTCACCACCAATACCTCATATATATGAGCAGTACACCTCTTAATCAAGGCGCACCCACGGACCCTTACTTCGCCGGTCCGTTAAAACTATAAGTATCAGTTCCACCAGTCCCCTTCTGGTCCTGTTTATACCAGAAAAACACTCCCAGGTATACGTTTTTCGGATTACAAAGACGGTTTGATTTGAACCTGAAAATACATTTCAAAACCAGGCGAAAACAAAGGCGACGTGTACCATCCAGGATGAACCTATAGACGTAGCTACCGCCAATACCAGCAATACACCTCACCTCCCTTTCGTATATCACTTTTTTATTTCGTGTGCCCGAAGACGAGTACCGCTGCACATATATAGGTGTATATAGACCTCCCTCGGCTGCTCCCCGGCCGGGGTGGAGCTCCGGCCTGCGGCTTCCCCAACACGTGCTAGAGCTCCCAGTGGAGCGCGGCCTTGACCTTGCTTGCGCGTCTAACTAGCGTTCGAGCATGGTCGAGCCGGCGGTGATGGCCAGCGATACGGCGGAAATTTTCCTCGCGGATTTTTTTTGCGGTAGCCGTGTCGTATCACCGTCGAGGAAAGCGTGGAACTCGTAGCGAACGGAGAAGAGAGGCTAGGATCCACGTGAGTAAGCACCCCATTCGACGTCATCTAGGAGATGATGGGCGTCGAGGCGCGTTGGCATTGCTGCCCCCAGCACGTCGGAACCTCGGCACGAACCGGGTCGGCCAAAAAAACACGGAACGGAAGAAACCCACCGCCTGGGAAAAGCGGAGGGTAGAGGAGAAAAAACACGCAGCACGGAAGAAGAGGAGGCAAGGTCGGAAGGGTCGCAGAGAAGCTCGAAGGTTACGCTCAGATGCTAGGGCTAGGTACAGAGCTGGGGAACTCGTCGTGGGTACGTTCAATGTTCGCACACTCGCCTTCAACGGCAAAAATGGCATCGGCCACAGCGAGGTCATCATGAAGGTATGCCAGGAACTAGGATGCGATGTCGTAGGTCTCCAAGAGACTAGGCGAGACGGGCATAGCACGTTCACCGCAGCTGGATACACGATTTTTTGCTCTGGAGCAGACGGCAGCAAATACGAGAGGAAGGGCACCCATGGTGTAGGACTAGTTGTCAAGGAGTCTATTGTGGCAGGTGTGGGCAAGGATGGTCTCGAGGTGGAGTGCGTTAGTGCCAGACTGATGAAAGTTCGCATTCAACTTGAGGGCAAAACAAATGCTGTTTCTTTTGTTGTCGGCTATGCGCCGATACTGGATGCACCCGTTCGCGAGAAAGATCACTTCTGGAACGAACTGAACTAGGTCGTCTCGGGGGTCCCAAGTGGGGATCACCTACTTGTGCTCTTGGATGCCAATGCTCGCACCGGCAAGCGAGAGAGCGGATGTGGCGGCAGTAAGGTAATGGGTAAATACGGGCGCAATGAATTGAACAACAACGGAGAGCGACTACTCCTCCTCGCAGGTGACAACAGGCTTGCGCTCCTCAACACGTTCTTTGCCACACCTACTCGCGGAGTGTCGTACACTTTCCAATCTCCAAACTCCGGGAAGGGTCAGTGTAGGCTAGACTACATCCTTACTCAGCAAGTTGATCGACGCCTGGTCCGCAACATGACAGTACGGAAACCCCCAGAGGATCGGCATGAATCTAACCACAACCTCGTGGTCTGCAATATTCGCCTCTTGGGTCGGTTCGCGCCGAATCGAAGGGTAAAAGCAGGCAGCGGAAAACGAGCTATTGATCTACAACGGTTGATGGCAGACCCCGGTCTCCGAGCGGACCTCAATAGGGAGATAACCAAACTTACCCCCCCACCGCCTGGTACAATTGGGAGTGTCGATGATAAGGCAACTGCTCTAGTGGAGACCGTGCTGTCGACTGCTGCTAAACTAGCACCTCATACCAGTCGAAAACAAGGGCCGCTGGGCTGGTGTACGCCCGAAGAGGTAAAAGCAGAGGTGCACTCACGATGGCAGGAGAAGGAAAATGCGAGGACGCAACTACGTGCTAACCCGCGAGACAAAAATCTGCGAAAAGCTGTGAAGTTTGCCACTAAACAGCTCAAATGTGCGAGGACGGACGGAGTACAGAAGTTCTTCGAGGAATACGTCCGTCAACTCGAAAGGCGTATCCAAGAAGGCGATCAGTTTGGGTTCTACAAGCACCTTAAGGGGATGAATGTGGAAGGAAAGAGGACTTTCCATTCGCAGTACATCAGGGACGAGGAAGGTAGATTACTACGAGACATAGGCCTCATCCGGGAACGATGGGTAAGGTGGTTCCAGAAGCTGCTAAACACCAAGTCATCGACCCTCGACCCGACTATCGTCGATGAGCTCAAGGTCTGGCCCTCGTGCAGTCCGCTGGACGACGTCCCGTCTAGATACGAGGTGGAAGACGCGATCAGTGCGATGGCGAACCGCAAGGCGGTTGGGCCTGATGGTCTCCCAGCTGAACTTCTGAAGGTCCTGGCCGACGAGGGAGACTCGGACACCTTGGGAAGCTTCTACGAGACCATCGTCGCTGTTTGGAGGGGAGGGGTCGTGCCGCAGTAATGGAAGGATGCAACGATTAAGGTGCTGCACAAGAAGAAAGACAGGACGGAGTGTGGTAACTATCGTGGCATTTCCCTTGTCGTGCATGCCGGCAAAGTACTCCTCAAAGTCATCGCGCGCCGACTCAGCGACTACTGCGAACGGGAAGGCATCCTGCCGGAGGAGCAGTGTGGCTTTAGGCCCGAACGATCGACGGTCGACATGATGTTCGTGGTGCGACGCTTGCAGGAACTGGCAAGGAAGAAGGACACTCCGCTGTTCATGTGCTTTGTCGACCTTACCAAAGCCTATGACTCCGTCGACCGAACCCTCCTGTGGGCTGTCTTGGCTCGCTTTGGGGTGCCACCTAGAATGCTCACCGTTATCCGCCAATTCCACGACGGCATGCGAGCATGCGTGCGGCTGGATGACGGCGAGTGCTCAGATATGTTCGACGTGAAACAGGGCCTACGGCAAGGGTGTGTGCTCGTGCCATTGTTGTTCAACGTGTTTTTTACAGCGGTGCTGCGTGTGGCGGAGAAACTTTTCGCTGCTGATAAAGCCATCACGGACAGCTTGGTGCAACTCCAACAAAAGCAGGAGAAGAAGAAAAAGAAGAGGGGGAAGGCACGGGTCGGGCACGCCGACGGACAGGGGAATGATAAAGGGGCCCAGACACTGTGGGCTATGCTCTATGCTGACGATGCAGGCATAGTATCGAGATCACCCAACGGCCTGGAGAGGATGATGACGGTGATCGTGTCTGCATGTGCCGCTTTCGGCCTGACGGTCTCGGAGGCCAAGACGGAGATAATGTGTCTGCAAACGAAAGATGGGTGGAACGTGCCGTTCACCGTCACCGCCGCCGGCCAAGTGTACAAACAAACGACCGAGTTTGTGTATCTGGGCGGGGCTATCAGTGCAGATTGGACGGGCAGAAGTGTCGAGGTAACGCGTCGACTCCAGAGGGCATGAGCATGCTTCGGACGGTATAAGATGGAAATTTATGACCGCCCGGGTGTACGCCTACGCCTGAAGGTGCGAATGCTGAGAGCCGAGGTGATCGAAACGTTGCTCTACGGTTGCGTTACTTGGAGCCCGTGCAAGACTGATTACGGTAGGCTACGGGAGGTCCACCACAAGATGCTCCTCCGATGCATCGGGTGGCGAAAACGAAAGCGCGAAGACCACATTCTATCCTATGCTAGCGCGCTTCTCAGGACAAAATCTGAAAGCGTTGAGACGACGGTACGCAGACGTAGGCTCTTGTTTGCGGGCTTTGTGACACGAATGGGAGAGGAGCGTCTGCCGAAGAGGGTGATGTTTGGGGAGATGGTTGGGGGTAAGGGTTACTCCGGAGGACAGGAGTGGGACTGGATGAGGTACCTTGAGGAGGACCTCAAGGAGTTCGGCATCAAGCTCGAAGGGTGGCGCGAGGCAGCACAGAAAGCCGGCAGATGGTTCCGACGGGTCGAGGAAGGGGCGGAGGCCTTCATGCGGAAATGGCATACAGATGAGAAGGAGGCATCGGCAGAACGGCATAGAATAGCTGCAACAACGGCCACAGCCGTTGACGACAACGCGAGTGTGCAGAATGGCAGGGAAGAGGGGGGGGGCGAAAGGGGGACGAGGGGGAATGGCGGGGGGGGGGGAGGGGAGGCGGTCTGCCCAACAGACTGAAGCCTGGTTATGGCCATCATCGTCATGATGCACTCCTTTCTTTGGGACCCAAGTAACTAGCATGGTGCCATCTGGGAAACTTTGCGTGTCTGTATGCTCCAGTGCCTGCCTTTCGTTTTTTCTTTCCCCCCCGCCCGTGATCATCGCTTTTTTGTCCCTTCTTTTTTTTCATTTTTCTTTCATTCCCGTTTGTATCTCTTTGTGTCTTTGTTAGTATGGTCCGTTTTGCCTTTTTTTTGCGTTTTGCTATCTGCGTCTGTTTTTGTTTTGTTTTGTTTTTTTTGCTTAGCTTTATCTTCTTTTTTAGGTTTTTGTCTGCTATTAATAGTCTCCTTTTTGCTTCCCTGGTGTCCGCAGTGGTGTAGTGCGTATGCTTGTTTTTTGTTTTTGCCTCTGTTTTTACTTGAGGTATTTCTTCCACTCCAGAGTTATTGGAGCCTGTTCTGCGACCACGGACTGCATTGAATTGTGAGTTAATGTGAGAACAACAACAAACAACAACATCAGCGTACCCGTATTTCTCCATACCGCTAAGAGTATACATTTCATTTCTACCAGGCCCCATCTGGTCTTGTCTACACTGTTTGTAGCTCAGGGCGATGAAGCAAGATAGCGATGATGTTTGTATCAGGTCATGAATTATTGGTCTTCAAACAGTAGAGGACAGAACGGACTGACCTCATGCGTAGCACACTCACAACCCGTTCAAGCGTAGAAGCCAAGATTCAAATACCTAGGAATATCTGCACAATCTGAAACGATACGTAACCGTCAATGTTGAATAGTCACATTCGAACACCCTCCCGACTCTTCACATGACATTGACGAACAAAAAGAACAGGGCACAACACCATGAACCAAATCAACGACGATAGTAAGAGGAAACCCGTCCCGACGAGCAAAAACCCCTAATAAACTGCCATAAAAACTTTTGTGATCACAGAAGAAATTACAACAGCCGCGCCCTAATAGTAAAAACTAAGGCGAAAAGCATAAAGTGCCAGAGATCGCGAGGAACCCCGTTCCCCCAGACGAAAGTATCCTTTTGCCCCCTACTCCCGCCATAGATACACAGATCGCGACGGTAAAGCGAGATAGCATTTATCCTGTTTCGCATTATTTCAACAAAGAACTTACCTGAAGTTGCTGCCGCTATCAGCACAACAATACTGGTGGAAGAATAACCAACCATGACATAGAATGCAAACAATGCAAACAACCCCCCGTATTCTGCAACCAGTAACCAGTCACAAAACAAAAGATTCATCAATAAAATCAGTATCCACCAGCAATACACCTCTCAAAGTGTACCTACATACTTCGCCAAACCGTTAAAAACATATGTAGATCACAGTTCCACCAGTCCCCTTTTGGTTCTGCGTATACCAGAAAAACACCTTTTTTTCTTGGATTTACAAAGACTGTTTGATTTAAACATAAAAATACATCCCAAAACTACCAGGCTTTTCTGTATCAATCACATACGACTTGCTACTCGGAACAGATCCAAACTTAGTCGAAAAAGACATGTCTCCATTTGTTCGTACGATAAAAAAACACTTTTCGACCGACAGGTGTATCCAATCGCAAGAAAACTACTCCAACGACTACCCACCAGAAAGACTAGACATAACCTCCCGCCCGCGAAGTAGCCGGATCACAAAAAAGTTCCAGCTGACGAGTTACCTGTCTGCCCACTTCATGACCTTCCCGCTGCTGCTGCTGCTGCCATGAAGTATTTGTTGCCGTTCGGACGCTATTCCCTTCGTTTGTAGTATTGCTGCAGAAAGCACCCGATTCCCATGCGCCCGCCTCCGCCACTAAACTTTTCGCAGTAGAGGGCACGCGACTAGTACGTCACGCGGCTTCCCCTTCCCTCATGGTGGGGTGCGCACAGCATGGCGGCTGTGCGGCTTTCGCGAAATGAGCAGGATGTTCTTCGCGTTGCAATATCCATACCTGCTGCCTCCTGCGTACGGGAAATGGATCCCGCACGACTTGGTCTCCTGCATACGGGAAATAAATTCCGCATGACTTGGTCTCCTGCATACGGGAAATAAATCCCGCATGAGATGACTTGGTCTCCTCCCATCCTATACGAAGATGAAGGTGCCCACGGCTGTACGTCTGTCGTAGGACTTTGTAGGTGTTGTTGTACCCTTCCAAACGCCGTCGTCTCTACGGCATCTTTGTCGGGACCCCCCACCATTGCAAGCACAGCCTCCGCCGATGGTCCATTCTCCATGTCCACCGGCGATCCACACTTTCTGCTCTCGTGGCCTCTTCCGCCGCACCTGTCGCAGATCTGCGTCGTGCATTGGCCGCTATAGTGTCCGGTAGCCCGGCACCGGAAACAAGTCACTTTCAAGGTCCCGGCTCCGGCGTTTTTGTTGTTGTTGCCACCCTCCTTCCCCTTTCCAGACCTGCCTTTTCCGGGCCCTCGACCACCTCCACCACCATGTCCTCGCCCTCCTTTTCCGACGAGTGCATGAGAGTTTGACGAGCTCTTCGACTTACCAAAAGTAGGAAGAAGCGTCTCGTACTGGCTACGAACAAGGTTCAAAATCTCTTTCCTGTCGTACACCTGTTTGAGATTCAGATCCCGTATCTCGAGTGCGTACTTGGTGGCGGGGAGGGCATTGACGAAGCACGAGTAAAAAGTGTTGTCATCTACACTCATTCCAACGTTGACTAACTTTTCGCGCAAGTCCTCGATAGCATACAACTTCTCTACTGGGTTCTCCTCCTTCCCAATCCTTAAGTCGTACAACTCTCGCGTGCATATGCCTTTCTGAGCGTTTATCTTCGCATCATACCAGTCCATGGTCTCCTCCCAGCATCGTCTCGGAGACGTGCTCCGATGAAATCGAGCCTCATCGACTTTTGGCTCCAAGGCTTGCGACAGAAAAACCCATGCCAACAGCTGCTTCTCGTACATGGATTCTGATACTCCTTCAGCCATGAGCGACTCCTTATCGTTTCCATCTGCCCCGACATCAACGTACGCATGGGTGTCAAGGACGCTCTCGATCCCTTGTAGCTTCGTATACACGCGCATCTGCTTAGAGAAAACCTCAAAGTTTCCTCTGCCTTCCAAAACAGGCACAACCATCTTCGGCTGTACCACGAGGAACCTCCTAGCACCCAAACCGACTGAACTCATCGAGGACTCACCGTGCGGGGCTACGCCCCTCTCTTGTCGTCTGAGTTCAGTTTCCGCGGGGACACTCGTGCCCCCCCGACTCCTGCTATCACCGTCGGGGCCTCCTCCCGACGACGATGGTGATGCAGCAGCTCTCCCTACTGCACCATCGGTGGGCAGCGACTCCTGCTGTAGCTGTCCACCGGGGTCCACCCGCGCCTCGCTCCGATTCAGCAGCTGTTCCATCATACCGAGCAGCTCGGCATGATATCTCGAGCGGCTCTCCTCAGCTTCAGCAGCCGACTGCTGAAGCTCATCGATAGCGATGGCCTGTTCCAATACCTGGGTTCGTAGGTCACCCAGTTCATCACCCATGAGGCTGCTGGCCAGCAACTTTAGAGTGTTCGTAGCTCAGAGCGATTAATCAAGATATCGATGATGTTTGTATCAGGTCATGAATTATTGGTCTTCAAACAGTAGAGAACAGAACGGGCTGACCTCATGCGTAGCACACTCACAACACGTACAAGCATAGGAGCCAAGAGTCAAATAACTAGGAATATCTGCACAACCTGAAATGATACGTAACTGTCAATGTTGAATAGTCACATTCGAACATACACCAGAAAAACACTGCAAGTTTTTCGGATTTACAAAGACCGTTTGATGTGAACGTGAAAATACATTCCGAAGGTACCAGGCGAAAAAGGCTACGTATACCATCCAGAACGAATCCCAGATGATGCATCGTCTACTATCTACGGTTTCTCCACCCTGGCCGCAAATAAATAGACCTCACGTTCGACCAAAAAAAATAATTTCGATCGACAGGTAGGTGTATCCATCGTAAAATTAAATTCGCCATTCATTCCTACGAAATCACACCATGATGACCAGACCTGCCCCCTCCGCCCCGCGATGTTGCCGGACCTTGCATAAAGCTCCGGCTAACGAATCACCCAGATCTGCTCGCTTGTTGTCACTCGGACGAAACCCCGTCGTTATTTGGTACTGCTGCAGACAGCCCACGATTACCCCACGCCCGTTTCCTGCCACCGCTATTTAACAGTAGCAGAGTGCACGCAGCTATTATGCCACGCGACTTTACCCCACCTAACACCCCCCGGTACGGTTGCACACGGCTGGCGGCCGTGCGACTTCTCGCGGAATTCGCATGCAGACATGTACCCTCGCTGAGCGATAACCCCATATCTGCTGCCTCCACAACCTCTGAAGTGGAGTGCGTGCGGCAAATAAATGTCGTACGACTTGAAGTCCCCCGCTCACAACACACGGCGGAGGTGCCTACGGTTGTACTTCCCTCCGTAGGGTTTTTAGCTGCTGCTGTACGCCCTCCCCCTATCCGCTTCACACGGCAGGGGTGCATATGGTTAAACTTCCACCATACGTAGAACATAAGCTGCTGCTGCCGCTCCCTGCCTACGGTTCTGCTTCCTCCGCCGTAGGGTTTGTGTTGCTGCTACTACGGCAAGTTTACAGCAGAAATAGCTGCGACGTCGTCTCTACGGCATCGTCTTCGGGATTCTCCAGCCGGCTCCCGCATCCACCATCGGAGAGTTCCGACGAGGGTGGTATGACATGCCTCCCTTCTGTACCAGCGATGATTAGCTGTTGTTGCTTCCCACCGGACTCCTCTCGCGGTCTGTGTTCGAGGCTGCTTTTCCAAAAGCGGCGCAATTGAGGCAGCTGCTCCAAAACAAAACCCTGTTCCAATACTTGATATGCCCGAAGGTCTCAAACGCCACCCCCCACGAGGCTGTGGACCAGCACACACTCTAGAATTTTCGTAGCCTCAGGCAGCGGTAGCCCAGACTGCATGGCAGTCTATGGATGGGTGTTCCAGGTCAGGTATTATTGGCCTCCCACAAGGTAGGGGCAGAGAAGAAGTGAGCCTCGCGCGTCACCGCTTACAACCTCAGATGTCAAGAGTCACATAATCCACAATAGGCAATGGTTCCGACCGGTACGTGACTGCCATTTAAAGAGACCGAGCGAACAGAAGGTACGTACTTACAGCAGCACCATGGAGATTTCAGGCGCGTGGTGAACGCAGCCTTGGGCGCAAGGCTTAAGCCTACCTGCACGCACAGTAAAAACTTGCCCGTGAGCGAGGGGTGGGGCGCGCTCCCACGGAGGTGCAGGCAGCGCCGTCGATATCCCGGTCTCGGCGAAGTGCAGTATAGCAATATCCTGCCGATTGTAGATGCTGTGGGTGGATATGTTCTTCTTGATGTTTACACGAGCCCAACAACGGCAGTAAACCAGGACCACATACTGCGACTTGATCTGTACCAGATGTGCTTCTCAGGGGGGCAGCACTCCCGTGCTGACGGTCGCCAAGCCCAAGTCCCCCACAAGAACGTGCGATTCGTTCACGCCCGCGCGTCCGTGTCTACGCAGCTGCTCTACGCCCTGGGCTTGGTTGCGCGTTGTCCTGTAGCACGTTTCGTACAAAAGCATGTTCGCTGACTACTGTGATGGGCTCACATGGATGGACCACGATAGAAAGTTATTGACGTTTTTTTACCATTGTGGTGGGACCATGATACATAATGAACGAATGTTTGCTGACTCGTATTTTGTGATGGAAGGGATGGACCACGATACAAAGCGAATGATGCCTGCTGACTACTGTGATGGGAACATGATACAAGGTGAACGAATGTTCGCTAACTATTGAGATGGGATGGATGGACCACGATACAAAGCGAATGATTTGCTCACTCTTGTGATGAGACCATGATACAAAGTGAACGAATGTTCGCTGACTATTGTGATGAGATGGATGGACCATGATAAAAAGTGAACGGAGTTCTGCTTATTATTGTGATGGAATGGATGGACCATAATATACAGCGAACTATCTTTGTTGAATATTGTGATGGAATGGATGGGCCATGATACAAAGTGAACGTACCTTACATGTACTACCTGGTAGTGATCAAGGATCTGCAGACTATTGAGATGTCGGTATGACAAAACAAGGCGCTTCGCTCCGCGGGCGGCCGACGCCGCTCGCTACGCTCGCTCTGGAAGAAAAAGTACATCGAATTACGCGAAGCGGACTGAAGGTCGATGATTGAACATAAATATATATAAAATGAATATCAGCCGCTGTGAGCGAACCTTCAAATCCCGATTTTATCTTCAACTTTGTCTGGAACTCCGGACGCCTTCGGTTCCCTGCCTTCGTGCTTGCTTTTTCGGCCGCTTTCCTCGAGGGTCGCGCTCGCCGGCCTCCGACGGGTGTTCTCCCGTGCGCGCGTCTCGGAGTCTCGCGCCACCGACGAGCCCGGCGACCCCGAACTTGAGGGATATTTGCTGGAAAAAGGAGACACGGACGTTCTATTTTCTGTGGTCCTGGAAATTTGTTTAGGTGTTGTTGCTCCGCGGAGAGCTTCTCGTGACTGGCTTCATCTTACAGTAGTAGCTTTTTCCTCTCCGAGGTTCGATCTCCCGGTCTTGCTGATGCTACCGCTTTCTACCGACTGCCTCCCTCGGTCCTGCCTTTCTCGGTGGCTGCCTTCCCTTGCCCCTGTCTCTTCGCCGGAGGACTACACGCGCCTTCTCGGGGTATCGCGCCGTTCTTGGTACCAGATCGTTGCATATCCCGGTGATTTTGCTTTGGTGTTTTTTTAGTAAAAATTTGATAACTTGGCACATCTTCTCTTTTTCCCCTACTATTGTTCTAAAAAATACGCGGGTGGCTCGTGCACTCAGCATCTGAACGATTGAAGGGTTCATAATTTGTTCGGAGGATTTTTTATTGGTTCAAACTGACAGTCCCGTTTTCGACCACGAACTCGAAGAATATTTGCTGCGGTGAGGAGACACGGAGGCTCTATCTTCAGTTTAAGGAAGCCTTCGCTTCCCATGTGGTCTTGAACTTTGTCTGGGACTCCGGACGCCTTCGCCTCCCTGCCTTCATGCTTGCTTTTTCGACCTCGATTGAAAGGTTCTACTGGCTTCGTGCTTGCTTTTTTGACCGCTTTCCTCGAGGGTCGCGCTCGCCGGCCTCCAACGAACGGGTGTTCTCCCGTGCCTGCGTCTCGGAGTTTCGCGCCGCCGACGAGCGCGGCGACCCCGAACTCGAGGGATATTTGCGGCGGAGAGGACACACGGAGCTTCTATTTTTTGTGGTCCTGGAAATGTATTCTGCTATTGTTGTTCTAAAAAGGCTCCAAGGGTGGCAGGCGTGTCAGTCGTGTACTCAGAATCTGAACGATTGAAGGGTTCATTGATTTGTTCGGAGGATTTTTTATTGGTACAAACTGACAATCCCGTTTTCGTGTGCGAGACCTACTTCGTATATTGACAGTCTCATGCATCCTTGGGTGCGATATCTATAAAAGCTTATCATTTACCTGGTATACTGCTGTATACGTGACAGACTTGATCTTACCTCATTTTATTTCCGAGGTTCGACCTCTCGGCCTTGCTGATGCTACCGCTTGCTCCCGACTCCCTTGCTTTGCGGGCCACCATCGGTCTGTTTGACCACCTCGGTCTTGCCTTACTCGTTGGCTGCCTTCCTTTGCCCCTCTCTCTTCGACGGACGACTGCACGCGCCTTCTCGGGGTATCGCACCATTTTTGGTACCAGATCGTTGTATATTATCCCGGTGATTGCTGTGTTGGTGTTTTAGAACTCGGCACGTCTTCTGTTTTCGCCGATGAATAATATCTTGGGATTGAGACTGAGAATACTACCCATGTCGTCAGGAGTGGTACGAGTACTTTGCGGTTGTTCTGCATTGCCGATTGATGTCAGGTATCAGGTATCCGGCAGGTGCTCGATACTGCTCAGTATCTCGATTGCTACCTGCTGTTCTCAGGATTGAGTGCGATCATGCGCGTAAAGTACGCGTCCTGTTATCGCAGTAATTCATGCGTATACTGCAAGTTGCTGTCTGATGCGATGCCGTACATACCGCTGCTGCTGCTGCTGCTGTTGTTGTTGTGCTGCTGCTGGTGTTGCGGCTGGATCTGCAAGCAGCAGCAGCAGCAGCAGCAGCCGCTGAAGCAACTGGCCGCAGCAGCAGCGATGCCTGCTACTACTCCTGCTGCTGCTGTTGCTGCTATCTTTCATGTTGTGCTGCAGCTGCTATCGCTTTCGAGTGCGGGACAGGTCGTCTCCTCTGCACAAGCGCCGTTGGAAGTAGGTGTACAGCTCGCCTTAGAAAGGGGTGATATAGGCGTGGGTATTGGGTACTTGGCAACTGGGCAGCAAAAGGGCAGCAATACTACAGTATACTATCACCGTGAACAAAATTAAAGCAATCTCAGTCCTGTGAGAAACCTCTCTTAACTGAGCTGATTTCTGCCCCAGACAGCAGCAACTGAGCTCCAACTTATCGATGATCTCCTGGCCCATAACATATAGACGGTTGTGATTTCCGGGCTTCAGAGTACATGGCTGAAAAAGACAGAAATAATAACGTCCCAAACAAATGCTATAAAAGTTGGTCTATAATTCGAGTGAGACAGATACGAAAACTGAGAACTGACACTCGGCAGTGCCTTTTCCCTGAACCACTTGGCAGTGCCCTGATCCTGTTCGTAACAAGATCGAATGGTAAATTTATGTCAACTCCCTTAAAAGCAATCACACGACTTGGCACTGGGGTATATTTTCCTATCCGGAGCATGGGTGCCGGCAGGCACCCATGCGGAGCCCTTGTATTTTTTTATGATTGTTGTAGTTGCAAATTGGCGACTTGATAATGCCAAGAGTCACATGCCGTACGTACGTACGTACGTACATACCCCAGGTAGGGTACTGATTTTCTTCTTTCGATATCCTGTATGATATGTACCTGGTATGTACGCACGTGCGAGAAAGCGCAGCATGGCACAGCACAGCAGCACCGCAAAAACAATATGAAACCGAAAAACTCGGAAAGAGAAAAAATCCCCGTCCCCTCTCATGTAATAATTGTCTGCCCCTGGAACACCTTGCACCAGGCAAATAAGAAAAAAAAAATGATCTGAATAGCTTCTCTCTCAGCCTCGTACGCCGCCCGCCCCTCTCTCGACCACCTCGCCACCGATTCGGTCCGGGTAAAGCTTTCCTCCCTCTCTGTCACAGTGATCCTCGTTGCCCGCCCCGCGTGAAGCCCGGAGCTCACTGTGACCCTCGTTCGCCAGCTCGACGATGTCGATGGTCAGACGGACGTTCGTCTCTGTGTATACTTCAGCGTGGTCGCAAAAATAAGCAGAGCTTGAATGCTAGCTTGCAATCCCGAACGACCCTTATGGACTCGTACATACTCAGTCTAAGTTTTCAGATGGAGGCAAGAGAGAGCCCATTCATGCTTCCCTTGTGTCTCGAGGCACACACGACGCCTAGCAAACGACCGCACTCCTTGCAACCCCCCCTCTACCTGCCAGCATCCGCCGACACCCGCGTCGCCGTGCTCCGACTATACACACGCACACGAAACGGAAGAAAAAAAATAAATAAATAACTGATAGTGCTAAAGAAATTTCAACCAGCCGGTGAAAAAAAGCGAAAGAGAGCCTCCCAAACCGCTGAAAAAGCAAAATCGACTTTTTCTTCTTCCGAGTTTTTTTTGTTGTTCCGGGGAAAAAAGTGTGGCACGAGAAGCAAGCACGCAAAGAAAGCAAAGAACGCGAAGAAAGCAAAGATCGTAGAAGCGACAAAAAATCGTGGGAGACTCGCTGAGCGTGAGGCAGGTTCTTATGATCAAGTGATTTTAGGAAAAGGGTAAACGTAATTATGTTTATACCAATATTTTTTGTTTTGTTTTGTTCATTTTATTTTGTTTGTTTTATTTTTGTTTGATGGACCAAGGAGGACCATAATCTGAGGTGTTTTTTTGAAGAACCGACGTATCATGTGCGAAATATCACCGGGGATACCAAGTGATGGTTAAGATGAAGAGTGGTTTCAACAGTTTCGGAGTATAATATTCCGGAGCGAATGATGGGGTTGAGAGAGGATTACCACCAGACGAGGAAGAGGCTGGCATAATCCCAGGCACGGTGGGTACAAGCTACCGAGATATCTGATGCCTTGAACTCAATTAAAAATGGGGCGGAGAGATTCAATGCCTTAAAAGTATTGCAAAAACTGGCGGGCGTTGCGACAGAAGGGGCAGACAAATGGTGGTGGAAGGATGGGAAAGGTTGCTGCTTCATACGGTGGGGAATTGATAGCTTCCCATCGTAATGCTAACTTGATAGAGCAAGGTTATGGTTCAAAAGGTTTTCGTGACATGAACCGTTTGATGCGAGCTGTTAGACGCGGAGTGCCAGTCGATGTTGTCTAGGGAGGTAGTTTGGAAGGATCATTGCATTATGACAATCATTCCAGCACTTTACAGCTCAACGGTTTGTCGTTGGACAGACTCATGGTGGACATCGTGAGTGGTCGCGTCTTACGTTTACACCGGTCAGTAGCCCGTACGGCTGAGGAAGGGTGAAGTACGATGTGTGCTCTTTCTGGAGTCGGTGTAGTGCCTGAACTACAGGGAAACTCAGAGGCGGAGGTTTCCGCTGAGATGTACGTCGACGACATGCTGAATTTGGAAGCATGTAAGGCGAGTTTGGAGAAGAGTGTGGAGCTACGTGTTTGGGAGTCTTGCAGGCTAATTCGCGACGGTTGGAGTGGCTCCGTCAACAAACGTCACTTAGTAAGCTGGCTGGCGTTTGTGGACGCAGTGGCGGTTGGTTGCTGTGCATAGAAGCGCTTCGTTGGACATGGAGTTAGGAAAGGAGGAGGTGGCGACAGAGATCGCTAAGTATATGGCGCATCTGTATTTCCTCGTGGGAACAAAGCGTCGACGGTTGAAGGGAAATTGGTAGCTGTACAGCATTTTCTTCGCCGAGTGGAAATATAATTGCCGATGACCCATTTATTATAAAATCCGGGAAGGCAGGCATTGCGAGGGAGAGTGCACTGAAGGGGAAACCTTGACGAATTCGGCGCCCAATTTCGTGGGTCATAATATTGAAACAGGGATTATTGTCAATTGTTCCGGAGTGAGGGGAAGAGGGCAAAGCGATAGGGTTGGTGCTAGCGGTTTCGTACTCTTTGGCGTTCGTGCGTCTGGGATGGTGGCATACAACGACGGTAAACTCCACAAACAAATGGAGTGACGAGGGGAGGAATGTCCTGTTCTGTGGTATGGTTCAGTTGCCAGCGCCTGAATTGTGGCGGTGTGTTGATCGGGTCTTTGTTCAGAGGATCAGAAAGAGACCAGGAGAAATACGGAGAAGTGGTTTCAAGTAAGAAAACAGTGGTTGGTGCGACTGGATTTAATTGGGATAGTATGCCACCGTCTGTGTCACATTAGAAGGGGAAGGCCGGTGGTTTTGGCCTGATGCTCGAATTGGTGCTGCTGTATCCTAGCTTGGACGTAAGCTGTCCTCTTGCTGCATACGCAAACGGGAATATATAGATGGAGAGCGTGGACTCGTAACCAGGCCACAGTGTCACCAAGAGATTTAGTGGAAAGGAAAGGGTTTGTACCGGGAGAGTATACCTTGCATTCGGGAAGGATTGAGTTGAGGAATGCATACAGTATAGGCCCGCCAACAAGAAAGTGCCCGATAAGAACTTAACGCTGAATTTTTGGAGAGCGCTAAGAAAATTGAGGTAAGAAAAATGGCTCAGCGGTAAGCTCTACACTAAATCCTACTGGTATATAACAGCCTATTCTCAAGGTTGTTCGTCGATGGCGCCCCAATAAGTATCTCAGGCTTGCCCAGATTAGGTGCTTTTTATTGGCGGGCCCACACTGTAATATATTGATTGGTAGCACACAGGTAATGAAGAGAATATTTAAAGGTGGGGTTATGGTGTGGTAGATTATACAGTAGAAGTTGGCAGTCTATATTGGGTGTGTGTTATATATACTGTTGTATGTCGAGTGTGGATAACGTCCAGCACTTCTCATCAATATTAATTCCGGATTCATGAGCAGAACAAAGTGTAAGATTGAATGGAGGTCATCTGGGGTTTGTGGAGAGGTATTGAATCGTTGGTATGCTTGAATATGGGGGATATGGCAAGAGGGTCATAGAGCTGGTGGCAGGTGCAGTTGGTTGAACTGGGAAGGCAGAGGCTTCGAAAGGTTGAAACAGTAAGGAAGAAGACCATCTACTGCTGTAGTAGTCTATTCGTGGATGTGTATGAGGGTAGGAGGTCGGCGAGTTGAAAGAAGAACCCGCCCGTCCTCCTGGGGGTTATGGTATGGCAGGGTTTACGGCAGTAGAAGTGGGCAGTCTATATCGGGTGTGTGTTATATATGCTGTTGTATGTCAAGTGTGGATAAAGTCCAGCACTCAATAAGTTTCTTGTCTATAATAATTCTAGATTCATGAGCAAAACAAAGTGGAAGATTGAACGGAGGAAATCTCGGGTTTGCAGGGAGGTATTTAACCGTTGGCATGCTTGAACAGAGGGGATATGACAAGAGGGTCATGAAGTTGATGACCGGTGCAGTTGGTTGAACTGGGAAGACAGAGGCTTCGAAGGGTCGAACAGTGAGGAAGAAGACCATCTACTGGTAGTAGTCTACTCGTGGGTGTATACGAGTAGGGGTTTGCATTAGGTAGAGGTCGACGAGTTGAAAGAAAAACCCGCCCGCCCTCCCGGGGGCTATGGTATGGCAGGTTTTACTGTAGAAGTTTGCAGTCTATAGTGGGTTGGTGTTATGTATGCTATTCTAGGTCAAGTGTGGATAAGGTCCAGCACTTCTTATCAAGAATAATTCCAGATTCATGAGCAGAACAAAGCGGAAGATTGAAAGGAGGAAATCTGGGGTTTGTGGAGAGGTGTTGAATCGTTGACATGCTTGAATGGAGGGGATATAGTAAGAGGGTCATAAAGTTTATGACGGGTGCAGTTGGTTGAACTGGGAAGACAGAGGCTTCGAAAGGTTGAAACGGGGAGGAAGAAGACCATCTACTGCTGTAGTAGTCTACTCGTGGATGTGTACGAGTAGGGGTTTGGCATTCGGTAGGAGATCGTCGAGTTGAAGAAGAATCCGCCCGCCCTCCCGGGGGTGATGGTATGATGGTAGAGGCAGATTCTATTGTAGAAATTGGCAGTCCATATCGGGTGTGTGCTATGTATGCTGTTGTATGTCGAGTGTGGATAAAGTCCAGCACTTCTTATCAATACTCGTAATATTCCAGATTCATGAACAGAACAAAGTGGAAGATTGAACAGAGGAAATCTGGGGTTGGAGAGGTGTTGAATCGTTGGCACGCTTGAATGGAGGGGATATGACTAGAGGGTCATAGAGTGTATGACGGGTGCAGTTGGTTGAACTGGGAAGACAGAGGCTTCGCAGGGTTGAAACAGAGAGAGAGCAGACCATCTCCTGCTGTAGTAGTCTACTCGTGGGTGTATATACGAGTAGGTGTTTGGCATTCGGTTGGGAGGTCGGCGAGTTGAAAGAAGAACCCGCCCGCCCTCCCGGGGGTTATGGTGTGGTAGCTTTTACAGTAGAAATTGTCAGTTTATATCGGGTGTGTGTTACATACTGGTATGATATTGCAGGTAAAATGTGGATAAGGTCCAACACTTCTTAGGGCCCGGAACCCCATATATATGGAAGTAAAATTTCAATTTCAACGAATTTTAATTTGATTTCGAAAAAAAAACGTGTTTGTGTCCTATCGGGGAACAGTGTACTAGTTGACAATAAAAAATAATTCGAAAAAAACGCACAGCATCACAAAACGCCCAGCCGACAAACAACGACGCGCGTAGACGAGAGCGAAGGTTTGCGCTGCCGCGTGCGCGCCGCCGCCAGCCTATTTTTCTTTTTGGTCGCGCAGGATAGGAAGTTATCACTCTGAGGGTGTCTTGGGTGGGCGGAGGGAGCCCTCAAGCGCCACGTGCGGAACAGCAGCGGTGATGCAGCTATCGAGGTCTCGATCGAGCGTATCCTCCGTTTTTTTGCTCGTTTGCTCGAGTTTCGTAATTGTTGGCCGACCGAGCAGGCCGAAAAATTGGGATTGCGGCCGCCATGACTACTTGTAAGGCGGCACCGCCGGACTACTATGTGCTATGGTCTGTGGGCGTGGGCGCGGCTATTGGGCCGGTCACCTCTCGTTGGCGTTCGCGTTTTATCGCCTCGATCGTGGTCACCGAAGTCGCCGAGAATGGCCCCGGACTCCACCGAAGGTGTTGACCCACGATGAACATGCTATGTCAAGACCGAGGAACTCCCAAATTCCAAATTGAAACTAGAAAAAAACACACGAAAAAAGTCCCAAAAGACTTTTCACTCAAATTCAATTTTTCTAATTTGCCTGCTTGGTCGTTCACTCTTCGGCCAGTCAGATGCAAATTAAATTAGAAAAAAACAAAAAAATAAAATTGATAAAATTAAAGTCCACGTTAAGATGGGCCTTTATCGATAATAATTCCAGATTCATGAGCAAAACAAAGTGGAAGATTGAACGGAGGAAGTTCGGGGTTTGCAGGGAGGTATTGAATCGTTGACATGCTTGAATGGAGGGGATATGGCAAGGGGGTCATAGAGTTGATGACGGGTGCAGTTGGTTGAACTGGGAAGACAGAGGCTTCGAAGGGTTGCAACAGTGAGGGAGAAGACCATCTACTGCTGTAGTATTCTACCCGTGGGTGTGTACAAGTAGGGGTTTGGCATTCGGTAGTAGGTAGGCGAGTTGAAAGGAGAACCCGCCCGCCGTCCCAGGCGTTGTGGTATGGTAGGTTTTACAGTAGAAGTTGACAGCCTATATCGGGTGTGTGTTATAGATGCTATTGTAGGCCAAGTAAGTGTGGATAAGGTGCAGCACTTCTTATCAATAATAATTCCAAATTCATGAGCAAAACAAAGTGGAAGATTGAACGGAGGAAATCTCGGGTTTGCGGGGAGGTATTGAATCGTTGGCATGCTTGTCAAATTGAATAGAGGGGATTTGGCGAGAGGGTCATAGAGTTGATGACGGGTGCAGTTGGTTGAACTGGGAAGACAGAGGCTTCGATTCATTGCAACAGTGAGGAAGAAGACCATGTACGTACTGCTGTAGTATTCTACCCGTGGGTGTGTACGAGTAGGTGGTTGGCATTCGGTTGGAGGTCGGCGAGTTGAAAGGAGAACCCGCCCGCCGTCCCTGGCGTTATGGTATGGTAGGTTTTACAGTAGAAGTTCGCAGCCTATACGAGTATCGAGTGCGTGTTATGTATGCTATTATTGTAGGTCAAGTGTGGATATGGTCCAGCACTTCATATCGATGATAATTCCAGATTCACGAGCAAAACAAAGGCTGACATTTTTTCACCGCGTAGTTCAACGCCACAACATATCGAAGCGGGCACTGCTTTTTATCTATTTCGTCTCCCCGAATTCGGAAAACCAATAATTGATACAACTATTGCGCTCGGTGCATGAAACTCTTTCTCCTCGAGAATAATTCAGCCCTCCCTGTTGTTATGATGAGGTCGCAACAAACACGCCCTGCGCTAGATCACGCTGACCACAATAACACCCCTCCCACCCGGCAACATGAGCACGTGCACACAGAGGACATACATGACGAGTACACCAAACGTCCTTGTACAGGGTACCCCCCCTACCCCCACCCCTCCCCACGTACTACTGTGGATAGTGCAGTGCCGAACGCCGGTATATACAATATAGTACACTCCTCGGGATATATTCCAGGGTTGACTGCAGCATTATAGAACATTTTTTTTGTGGCAAAAGTTTTTTTTTTCCGAAGCAAGGATTGGTTAATTTCCTCTAGTTTGTTTCCCCCAGATAACGACCAGGCGACACCCTATGTTTCTTTTTACGTACAGCGAATCCATTCCCACCCCTCACTGTGCTGCCGTTGCCACGATTCTGCTGCTGTAACAATGAGTAGATTAGACTGACTTTGGAAGCCATTAATTTAAAATGTAGAGAGAAACATTTTGGGACAAGTGCATATATTTTTTTAATGATGCCCCCAATCGTATGTAGACCTGTTGCTGCCTATTGATGTCAATAGTATGCAGACCTGTTGCTGCATATTGGTGCTAATAGTGATGTTACTGTAGAGTTCTACTCCTGTTGCCACGAGTCGGCTGTGCTGTTGCCGTGAGCACTTATCTAACAGTCTTGAGAAAGCTTTCGTGACAAATAGATGGAGATAACTTTTTAATCGTGCCTCAACTGCACGTATACCTGTACATCAATAAATACGGAGGAGCTGCTTCCTACCATTAATAATAGTGCTGTTTTTGGTTATTTGGCCTTTCTGCAGTTTTGGCGCTGTTGTTGACACGCAGGTAGGTATATTTCTGGAGTACTTGGTAGTGCAGTATAACCTCCCTACGGGAAGTTACATTTTCATTCGTTCCCGTGGATTTTTCTTCTTTCAGGAAAGTTTTTATTGCTCGAAGTCGAAGCTCATGTTGTTGCACATTGATTGCCAGATGGCACAAGCACAAAACAAAGTGATAACAAATTACTATAGGAAAATACCGAAACTTCGGGAAAATACTGAAAAATACTGAAAAACACCCCTCGTTAAGATTGGCCCTCCTTATAGTTGTTTATGATGTTATAATAATACGCTCGGCTCATGCAGCTGAAATGATATTTTCTGTATATTATTTATTTTCCGAATTCGGGGAGACGAAATAATAGTTGTAGTTGTATTAATATTAATAGTAGCCCATGGGACCGAGTGCATGCTGCTTCTATTAATGCCTGCCCAATAGCAGTAGTACTACCCGTACTATGTGTAGTAGCAACAGTCGTAGCCGTTAGGGTGTCCGTTATTGATGTTGTTGCCGTCTGCATGCTGTTCTACTACGTGGCCAATAGCAATAGATGCCCTCAACTGTATATAATACGTAGCCTGTACATTTACACATATTAATAGTAGTCGTAGTACTAGGTGCTAGTGTAGTATTTATTCACGCTGTTCCTACCTGTACTGCATCTATGTACTTCTGACAGTGGTGTATAGTGTAACAGCATAGTAGTCATGCCCCAACCTATGGTACCGCGTGGTTACTTGAATTCTCTGTTTACCATGAGGTTGTCTGTACTGTATGAACGATTGGTCATGCCCTAGCATTAGTCCTTAGTAGTGTAGTTTGGAGTTTGTAGTCGTAGTAGTAGTGTACCAGGTAGTATGTTGTAGAGAGCATGCTGCTTCTACCTGTACTACATCTGCGTAGTAGTGGTAGTGGTGTATAGTAACAGTATAGTAGTCAATCCATGGTACCGCGTTCATGTAATGTAGTAATTCTACAGAAAGAGTAGTACTTGGTTCCTGCTGACTACTATTACTCTTTCCTTCGAACAATAAGCTAACCCATGGCTCACACTTCCGCCAAGAACAGCTCTACGCGTGTTTCCTGTGACTCCCTTTTCGCCTTGCGACGCCCTCGGGATTTAATGTCACCTAAATCCCGAAGGGGAGCCATGTATGTATATATATAATATAACAAGTAGAGTCACCATAAAGCAGTGAATCATCGGGGCACGGCATTCCATCATGCCGATCCCGACATCTCGATACCCCGCTACCGGGCATCCAAATACTCTCCACAATATTTAGAACCGTCGCCGCGTCAGTATCGACTACAAGCACAATCACTAGCGACCTTTATGTTACCGCAAAACAGGCCTGACATAAATTCCCATTGCATTTTGTTTTTTCAACCCACCGGCGAATTGGTAAAAATGAAGCTTAGGCTCACCACACTTCCACGTTCCAATTTCAATTCCCATTGCATTGCCCCCAGATCGTTTGCGTAGTTCTCAAAAAGTTATATGCACGATCAAACCCTTTGTCGTTGCGTCCGATGTCCACAACCAACCACGTATGTTTATGTCTACCCCAACAGTCAAATCGTTGTTATTGAATATGGCCCAAACAACTCTGGTCTATGCTGCCCCGACAGTTGCTTGTAATGGAACCCCTTATCCAAGGGGTCGACGCTCTCATCCCTTCGTCCCGGTACCCCGCAATGGGATCCAGATGTTACGTTTATTCAACACATTCGGAAAAACTCAAGTCCCAACGCAATCTCCGTAGGTGAATCAAGGTTACATGTAAACGAGCTTGACGCAATATTCTTAGATCCATAATATCGTAAAGCTGGCACAATAGGTGTTGCAAGTATGAGTCTATCTAGACGCTGAAACACCAGTAATGACGTACTGGTTGCGAGATTCTTGTGAATGAACAAAGTTGAACGCACTTTAAATACAATTCAGCTATGCGGGAAATCAAACTCCAATTTCACGCATCAAGGCGTCAAGACGATGAACGTGAGGTATAGACAGGTACCGGGCACAGTTTCAGCACGTATACAACTCCAGACCAAGGTGTTCCCTCTACCACAGGAAGTATTGCAGCAACTATCGGCAGTATTTGTCAAGTGGCTGAACCGGGAGTATCTGTATCGGCAACGTACCCGCGTTGAACATAATACAACGTGAAGAACGTGCGCGTGGGGTATTCCTTGATTAACGTGACGAATAGCGCATGATTATGAGGCCGGAGTGAATTTTCCGATGCATGCTCCGGCACGGGTAGCATCTATGCTTTGTGAGGCTCCTGACATCAAGAGCTTTATACTTCACCCAAGACGTTACACTAAGAAAATACCGAAGGTGCAATCTGATTGTCGCTCAGGTGAGAAGCTCCGTCATTCATAAATAATTTGGACGAAAACTGCTAGCCCTATCGTCGAAGGCATCTCCGCCGGGCTCAAATTATTATGTAGACTGAATTCACGTTTTTGTTTACAGTAGGACGTTTATTGACAACGGGTGTTCACGGGGCTTGATCACCCCGCCTTCTGCACAGGGTGTTGCTAATCTACAATCCGTGCAGGACGTACTTGACATGTACTCCCCGCATTTATTTCATGGGGCGATATCCTGCAAGTAACACAGGACGATGTCACCCTGGAATCCACATACAGCATAAACAATCCCCAATCAGCACACGACAAGAGTACCCCGCAGAATACACACAGGGTAACTGCACCGCCATCTGCACAAGATCCAGTGGCAGTCCGTACATTGTACCCCGCACATTAATTTCGTCGCAATTTGGACATGATGTGCAAACCCCGCGAACAGTACATAGCATAATTCCCCCGCAATCGTCACATGATGTGGTTGGCCCGTAATTCGCACATAATCTGGTTTACCCGCCAAGAGACGTATGGGTTATCTCTACTCACTTGTCAATTATCCCTGCTCGCCACCCCCCCTCCCCGCCACTCCCCTTTCTCTGCCGCCGTCGATCGAATGTCTCCTCCCCTTTCGGCCAACAGGAGGACACCAACATTCTGTTCGATCGGAGCTATCCGCCTCCTATTATATCGCTCGATCTCGATCTCAAAGACTCTTACGAGGTACGTATCATAGCCGTCATGTACGGGATTGAGACATTTAATACACCAGCGACCCACTGGTCGGAATGAGGATGTGGCAGAAAAATTGGACGTAAAGGTCACGGCGTAGTGGCTGGTAGCGATGACTTTAGGTTTTGGTCAGGTTGCGTACTGTGCATGTTTCCTAGGTACAGAGTGTGGCAGGCCAAACAAAATGTGACAAATAGGCAGAAAAACGTAATTGCTAGCGCACTGGTGATGCTTATCTAACGCACCTCTCTATGGACCTCAATCTCTCCTAAGCCCATCAGAAGCGTCCTCTTTTCGCCCTCCTTACAATCGACAAATTATTAACCCCGATCGCATCTCCACCCGTTACTCGGGGCGGACCAATGACCATCTCCCCATTCGTGGCCCGGGCAATCCTACCCTCCTTCCCAACCATTCGATGGCCCGTCCATGCCTACATGCACCTCTCGATAGAGTTGCGTTCTACACGAGCTGATCGGACTAGCCCAGGCCAAGCCAGGATCGAAGTTCGTCGACGTCTATCGACACTATGGAGGGAACCGGTGCCGACTCCCCCTATCGTTGCAGGTGACACCGTACACTGAATGTCCAGATAAAATATTTTCCTGTCTCTAAAATACGTTTTTTGTTTCGCCGCAATCCCTATTTCCTGCAATTGAAACAGTTTTTTAATTGCGCCGCAAGTTGGCACAACTTCAACATCCCGCCGTTGATTTGTTTTTTTAATTGCGCCACAACTCGAAATCCCTGGACCGGTGATGTGTGTTGTTGTTTTCGCCGCATTTTCAATTCCTACTGTTGATAGATGTCTGAAGTGCGTCAAAAAGTGCGTCACAACATGGACTTCCCGGCTTTGACCGATGCGCCACAAGTTCAAACTCCTCGAGGGTATTTGTTTTCTCGATTGAGCCCCGACTTTAGTCACTCCGGTTGACGTTTTTTTCTGAGTTGCGCCACAACTTGTAATTCCTCCCGTTAGTAGATGTTTGAATACGCCACAATTTCAACTTTTTGCCGTTGAAATAATTTTTGAGTCGCGTCACAACCTCAGCTCTTCGCCGTTGACAGATGTTAAAGAGTTTCGGGGGAGAAAAATTGAGCAAACTTATCAGGGCCGGTACGTAGATTGGAGGGGGTACTTGTCCAGGATTTTTATGTCGATTCTCAGATTTGAGGACCACGTGTCCAGGATTCTAAATGTCACGAATGAAGACATTTTCAGCAAGCGAACCATGAAGTCCAGTGAAAAACATATGACTACTTCACGAAATGCCATGAGATTCCTGTCGACCACGGTGTTCCACCCCCGAGCCGTATGTTCCGCCGTCGTCGCCTTCCTCCTTAGCGTCGCCCAACTCGTCGAGGCCGTGTGCGTTCGTCGAGTGGTGTGCGTGCTGGTGAGTGTCTCATTTTTCATTTCCATTTCAGTGAGAGCACATCTTCCATACCCCAACCTCGCCCTGCTCGCCTGGCCTAATATCAGACCTACTTGCTGTGCTGCTTTCACCACCACAGCAAAAGTATCATCAAGGCACTACTGATTGAAGCAGGTGGCGAGCCCCTATCGCCCTGCGCTTTGGCGCCGAGTGGGCGATCGCCTTGGCCATTCTCCTCGCCGTCGCCGAGCTTGGTTGAGGTTGCGTGGTTTGGCTTTTGCTCTCGTACGAGTACCCACTTCGCCTTGTAGCAGAACGCTACTTCCCCCGCCACGGTATCACCAGCGGACGACTGGTTCGAGGAGATGGCGCGCCTTGTTTCCCTACGCCGAGGCAGCATGTCGTCCGCCCCAGGCTGCTTTAGTGGAGCTGCAGGCACCCTCATACCGCCTGTGCACTGTTTCATCACCACTACCCCTTTGCAGGGTGATTGCTCAGACGTGAACACGGCTTTGACAGACGTCTTCTTGAGGAAGGACCTTCCCGCGGAAAACAACTAGCCGTCAGCATAACTTATGCGGCGATACTTCGAGACCTCTAGACGCCCTCAATATTGTTTTTGTTCACTCTTTTTCCTAGACCGTCCGTTGATGCGTGCTGCGGCAAGGGTGTACATCATTCTTCAGAGGCTCCTTATATAAAGAGCTCTAAACCTCGCCCGAAAGCTGTTTAGCAGGGAAAATGTACGCTGAACCCGATATATCCACCGCCTAGCTATTTTACGATAAATATTGTAAAACGCACATGGTTTTTGAACGATGTTCGGTGTTTCCTCTGGTGAGGAGCCCCGTGTGTCAGAAACACTTTGGCCAAACCATGCTACGTACCCCGATCGTAGCACGGCTCGCGTCAAGCAGGCAGGTTTTAAGTAGTTTGGCCTCATTCCGGCGGCAATATATGAACTATCAACTTTCAAACAAATAAACACTCTTTTACGAGCGCCGAAGCCGCCCGACTCTAGTTCGATTTGTTTTCACTCATTCTTGGACGGCATACACCATCCACTTTTTAGGACGTTTGCTGCGGTAGAGATACACCTAAGGTTTATTAGGCCCCTTATTTGGAGAGCCCCATACCTCACCAAAAATATGATTCGAGGGGGGGATGGGGTATGTTTAAACGGATGAACAATCAATCCCATGCCCTGAGTATATATCGGACAACATTATATGGAACATCAATATAATTCAAACTATACCGGGTTGAGGAGGTCCGTCAGTCGGAAATCGTTGGGTCGAGAAGTGCTACACCTTCCGTAGCACGCGTGTACGTACATTCAACGAGTTGCACGCGAATCATGGGGGATGTGGTTCTCCGAAGTAGGGGAAAATTGAGCAATATTTGAGCAATATGACTCAGATGCAATCGCATACACTCTTCTTTCGGTGGCTATTTACGAGTTATCGACATCAAACCTCCACCTGCACGTTGTCGCATGTCAAACGTGATGATAATGTTGAAAATAACAGGTCGTGCATGAGTCGAGCGAGCAACGAAGGGCGATCATCTTAGACGCAAGCACGGGGAAGACCTGGAAGCCTCCTGATTCTGGCAGGATCAACATAACCTTCAAGGTCTCCAGAGATCTTCCAAGCGAGAAGGTGAAGGAGGCACACTATAGTACTTAGGGGGGATTTGGTATGTGGTTTCAAAAGTTCTGGGTTACCGTGGTCGTCGATTGGTACGACGTCTAACTTTCGGCTCAACTCGTGCGACGCATTACCTTCAGGGACCTTCTGGACAAGATCTGTGAATTCAAGGGTGTCTCCCCTTCTTGGTACATGTGCACCCATACTTATGCAGTAGTGGGGCCTATACAGGCGGTATGAATATGGTAGCCACTCGAGATAAGGTGGTGAAAACCAGCAGCCACGACACCCCGAATAGGGCGGCTACCGCCGTATTTTGACCCCCGGGGCCTTCACGGTCTAATCTTGCATCCACGTTAGTACAAAACCTGTGTCTACTCTGCTCCTTCTGGGAGAGATATCTATATCACACCCCACTGCTTCTGAGTACACACGCATCTCTAGAGCACAACGACCTGTGGGGATAACCACGATGCCCTGTGCGGCAGGCGAACTGTGTTTGGTGCCAGACCGCACTCCAGAGGGCCCTGGCAGCCTCGAATGTCGCCGATAATGCGGTGGCCAACTTCACGGAATGTGCGGTGAAGCCGACCCAGACTGCGACAACCCAATACAGCGCCTATCACGGTGCCGCCGCATGTGGCGGCATGCCGCGGTTACCATCTTTCGCGGCACGTGCCACGGTTGTGCCCGCGGATATTGCCGTGGTACTTGCCATGGCCTCCGACGGCAAGCCCCGCGGCAATGCCCACGGCAAAACCCCATGGGAAGACGCACGGCAACACCCACGATAATACCCACGGCAAGACCCGCGGGGGCGAAGTCCGCGGCGAAACCCACGGCAATCCCCACGGCAACTTGCACGGCAAGACACCCACCTGCCGCCCTGTTCCCATTTGGCACTTTGACCCCGCAGTGGGCCCATCCTATTCGGCACCCTGATCCCATCCATGAGGTGTAGAAATAAATTCAGCCCACTGCAGGAGCCGCAGGAGCCCACATGACACCCTGTTTCCATGAGGTCTTGCCGCGGGTCTTGCCGCCGGGTTTGCAGCAGATTTTGCAGTGGGATTTGACTCGAAACTCATCGCGGGTTTTGCCGCGGGGTCCTTGCTAGTGGCCTTGCCGTGGGCCTTGCTGCGAGCGTTGCTGTGGGCATTGTCGCGGGGCTTGCGGTGCGTGTTGCCGTGCGTATTGATGTGGGTATTGCCGTGATATCTCGTGAAAATTGCCGTGGCATGCCGTGGGTCTTTCTGCCGATTTTTTGTCCTTCCTAGAAAGTGTGTGTCGTTCCTCCCGTATCCAGTACGATGACATGGCATTGCATTGTCTATTCTGCTTACTGCATAGCAATGCAGGAGCACTGTGTCGCAGATTTGTGACACCAGAGCGTGTATCTCTCTAGGATTGAAGAATCGGCACGGAAACTGGTTGTGCTGGATGTCGACGGGAATAACTAACGTTTTAATGCGAAGAACACACACACAAACACCACTCGCACCTACGGCGTATCAGGATGTACTGAAGCCCGAGGCGGCGTGGACGGCGATGATGCTCGTGATAGGGCAAGAGTCGGACGCCGATCGCCTAGAAATTTTGCGGCTGATCTTGAAGGACACCTACGTCACAACTGCGGCGGGGCAAAAGCTGATCGACCAGCTGTCCCATATGGGCATCTACCCCCGAGATGTCGTCGAAATGTGAGCTACTACTGTACTGCAGTGCAATGCAAATTGAGTTTACGTAGAAGGATTTGGGTTTGAGCACCGGCTAAGAGGGGAAAATATGGACTTTGTCGGGGGGAAAGAAACATCGGTCGGATGCCGACCGAGTGCACATCGAATTAACGTTGTTCAGGTGACATCCGATGAATACATCAGTCGAGGTGTTCTACGATAGAGGTTCACTCTATTTTTTCTGAGGCTCCTCACTTAAGGAGCTCAATACCTCACCCGAAAACTGACTTCCAGCGAATATCAAAATGCATCGCGGCGAATAATCCCATGGCCCAAGTCTACAAAAGTTTTTTTTCCGAAATCAAAATTGACATTCCGACGATTTCGGGCCAAGGAACCCCGTCTTTCAGAAACAAAATAGCGGAAATGTGCTACCTCTATCGTAGAACGGGTCAGTCGTACCACATGGAATGTGCATATATTTACCCGCGAGGTTGGTGTCGACCAGTGCTAATGCCGGAAGATAAATGCATCGCATACATAGGTTAAAAGCAACACACACGAGCACTCACACCTACACCAACACCAACAACAAGCAATTTGATCAACGACAACAGGAAAAGCAACAACAGCAGCAACAATAATACTGACAAAGGCAGCGACAACACCATTATAACAAAAGCAACTGCTATACCACCACCACCCCCAAGGACAAAAACAACGAAAATAACGACAATCATAGCAACAACAGCAACGGTTGTGCCTAAAGCCCCTCAACCGACACACTAAACGTTTCCCTCGCAGGGTGTGGACTCGAGTCATCGATGTGGGCCGGCTTTACGAGTTCTTATCCCACAACGTGGAGAACTCTGCCAAGAGGCACGTGATCAACATCCTAACGCACGAGCGGTTCAAATTCAACTGGGACAACCCGACGGGTCACTATCGGCTGGAGATGAACAAAAAGGTCGGAAAGATATTTCGGCGAGAGACAACACTCGTGCTGCGAAATATATGGAGTTCACACCTAACGTTCAGCTAGTTGGCGAAGTAAATCCAGTCAGATACAAAGGCGCAGAACCCCATGAATGTTCGCATGCATCTAACCGTAGGACCTGTATCCAACTAATATGTAGTCGCTGGCTCATGCTAAGCCAACGCGCAACCCTAGTGCACACAATATGTAGCACTGTGCTCTGCTATATTTTCGCTTTTGGTTTTAAGCCGTGAAGGTCGAGCACGATTGTTTATCGCCCTCGCAGCCTCTTTAGAACTGCGCCTGTGGTTTTAGTGACACTGCATGGGATTGTGATCGTCTATGTTTTAGTTGTATGTAAACGGTCAGTCTAGTCTAATCCAGCAGAACGGGGTTGCTGCACATCGCCCCAGTAGACTAGCGGTCTAACCTTGTGACTGCTAAGGTCGATTGCGTGGAGCTCAAATCCCCCCAAGGCACGTTTTCTTATCCAACCGACAAGCAGATAGCGCCTAGTAGCAAGTGCATGCACAGTTCGACGCGAGTCCGCAAGAAAATAAATTGTTGAGTTCTTCTCGCGATCAAAGCGAAATCGTGCACCGTAGTAGAGGGTGCGTGCTGTGTTGCCCCGGATCCGAATTACTTGCGAGAGGGAGCAGGGGAAGTAGGGCGAATACTACCAGGTATAGGGGATGGAAATATTATATCGTTATTGCACGGCCATGGAACGGGGTTGGCGTGCTTATTCCACAAGTGTGTGCACTCGTAACCGTTGTAGTTGGTCGGGTTTGTATGAGGAGTTGAAACACGGCATATCTTTTGACCTTTGTTTAACACCCCCTCGAGTTGAAAATCTGCGAAAATCTGCGTATTCTATTGAGTGTTTTCTTACCTCATTATCTCTTGTGTATTCTTTCTATTCTCTTTTTGTGTTTTCGATTTCGATTTCGATTTCGAATTTCCGACGTCGTTTTGTTTTCATCCTGTCTTATTATGATAAATGGCTGAAAGTGTTTGTCAGATGAAATTTTGGCCACATGCAGAGAATAGCGAAGATTTCTAGTTATATTTTCCATTTGTAGACGTGCATAGTAGTGAGGTTCAAGTTTGTACGAGGGAGGCGGTATATGTCACCTCGTTTCTGCGGGGACTACTACTGCTGTCTACTGATACTGCTGTTCTGTACCACAGGCACGAACAAATCTGTAGGCTACCGCGGGACCGGTTCCACTTGATTGAGTGCGGCAGCCGCACTCAAGTGGAATGAATTTGTTTCTAGAGATTTTCACCATACGTATTACCTGGGACCCCGCACTCAAAAGTACCGCACTTAATGGGACCCCCCCGAACTGAAAAATCCACGGGATCATGACCGAACGGATTTTTTAAAAACATAAAAAAACACGTCAGCTGTGAGTTCACCCGATCGGTCGATACTCAACTTTTTTAATGTGCGTGATAACCGTTAGCGCGTTTTCCACTACCTCCCCCGCGATTGACTACTGGCCGGTGACTCCCCTGGGTGCTACCAGGGTCGACGAGACGATAATACTTACAGGCTCGATTTCCAGTTGATTTCGGCCACTATCATCTCGTCCACTGAAATAGTAGTTCGCACGTGAGGGCCGGGGTACACAAGACATTCAAAAGGATTTACGAAACTCGAAAACGGTATTCATCTCGAAAGAATTGACGAATTTCGAAAAGGCTGTCGGTCGTTCTCAAAGATGATTCTAAGAACAACCACGGACAACAGTCGTTCCCGCAACCAATACATTCCGCGACCAATACACCTCCTCCGTAATAAACGACACACGCTTCCGCAACGAACTTGCCGAGTACTGCCACAACCTTCTGCAACCAATAAGACCTGCGCTGTAATAAAAGACGAAACACCCCAATGCTCAACCAACCATCACCCCCGCTTCTATTCCAGAAAGCCCATGCAGCGGGTGGGCACATTTGTTTTTTTTTTCTGTAAAATATCGGGACAGCATTGCCGGCAAAGGCGACGATGCAACGATCACAAGCCCCACACATGTCAAAGAAAATATGAGTATCCATGAACATTACATGGTAAAAGAGAGAGCGGCATGAGTACATCAGAAGAACGCGTCTAGGGTCCGCATCTAACCATCACCCCTCCCACAAATATCAAAGAAGGGTGATCCAGGACCAAAAAAAAAACTGATAAGAGCTACCACACGACAACAACTATAAACGACGTAGCACCCCAATCCTCAACCAAGCCCCACCCCCTCGCTTTTACTCCCCATACAGAGGGTGGTCACGAATATCGGGACAACACTTCCGGCAGAGGAAACGCTGCAACAATCACCAGTCCTACAAATTTAAAAGAATATACTGATATCCATGAAAGTACGTGGTAAAAAGGGAGTGGCATGAATACGGCACTAGAACGCGTCTAAGGTCCGCACCTAACGATCGCTCGTCCCACAAATACACAGGTGAGTGCATGCTACTGTGTTTTTCGTATATCAAGAGCAGAAGAGGCCAACAACATGTACGATATTACCGAACACGTACTTGTACGTCAAGACCTGCTGCAACAATTACAGGGAGTACCTAATTTTTTTCTACTGTCTTATTTGCCTGTCACGTGTGAACTGCTATGAACAAACTTTCGGTTGTCTTGTGCACCCCGGCCTTCACGTGCGAACTGCTGTTTCAGTGCACAAGATGGCACTGGCCGAAATCAACTGGAATCGAGCCTGTAAGCAGTATCGTCTCGTCGACCCTGGGAGCATCCAGGGGAGTCACCGGCCAGTAGCCAATCGCGGGGGAAATAATCGAAAACGCGCGAACGGTTATCACGCAGGTTGCAAAGTTGAGTATCGACCGATCGGTTGTACTCACAGCTGACGTGTTTGTTCAGTTTTATATAAAATACACCGGCCAGTAGCCAATCGCGGGGGAAATAATCGAAAACGCGCGAACGGTTATCACGCATGTTGCAAAGTTGAGTATCGACCGATCGGTTGTACTCACAGGTGACGTGTTTGTTCAGTTTTATATGAAATACACCGGCCAGTAGCCAATCGCGGGGAAAATAATCGAAAACGCGCGAACGGTTATCACGTATCTTGAAAAGTTGAGTATCGACCGATCGGTTGAACTCACAGCTGACGTGTTTTTTCAGTTTTACATAAAATACACCGGCCAGTAGCCAATCACGGGGGAAATACTCGAAAACGCGCGAACGGTTATCCCGCATCTTGTAAAGTTGAGTATCGACCGATCGGTTGAACTAACAGGTGACGTGCACTTTTAGTTCTTTATAAAATATCAAAGAACGGTGGCCCAGGACCAAACAATACCTCATAAGAGCTACCACACGACAACCGCTATATCGAAATCGGGCGAACGATTGCTGCTGCTCGTCCGGTCACCCCGATTGGGGTGCTGTAAGTCAACTCTGATAACTCCACACACAGGGCACCCGATGAGGTGGGGCTTGGACCATGACGATCGCCTCCTCGAGGGCTTCGACCTGATGCGTGCGGCATGGGCATAGCCGTCCAGAAAGGAAGGAGGGAGGGATGGAGGAAAGGTTTTGCCACTGCTGTGCCGTTGATCGCTCGGACGAGTACAGCACAAAAATGAATGAATCCAACCCTATTCCACTTGAAAGTAGAATTGACAAACAATTTTTCCGCTGGCCTCGGGCGAGCGATTGCTGCTGCTCATCCCATGACCCCGTTTGGGATGCTGGAAGTCATCTCTGATGACCATACACACTGGGCACCCGGTGAGGTGTGGTTTGGACCATGACGATCGCCTCCGCGAGGGCTTCGACCTGATGCGTGAGGCATGGGTGTTGCCGTTTCAAAATAAATTCGTCCGTAGGTGACCATTGAATGACCCTCATCGGACAGACACGTTTTTTGAATCCGTGAGAGAGACCACAAGTGTACCACTTGTGGAATACCTGATAAAGTACAAGGGGACTTCGACGCGATGGGCTGACACCTGCCTGCGGCTCCGCGAACGCTCGATATGATAAAGGATGTAAGAAATCGAGGCACGAAGTGATAGTACTGCCAAGGGGGGCATTCGGAATTTTCCAGAGAAAGACCACAAGACCCTACACCCTGCAGCCTACGGGTACACCCCGACATCGCACACACCTCTTTGATGAAAACACCGTGGAGCTCCGTATCCGTTCGGCTTTGGAAGACGCAAATATAAGTATTTTTTGCCCGATGCCTCTTCTCTTTGTCGTTAGACGTCTGTTCGCTTGTGGCGGGAGCGCTTTTGCCGTCATGAATGCAGCACCTAGCAACAGCAGCAACAACAGCAGATCTCAACCCAAAGGATTTGCTGTGGCCGTCGTTGCCGTAGCGCTTGGCCGCTCGCTTGACCTTCATGTCCTTCCCAGTTGCCTACTAAGCTGTTAACGCAACTTCGAATTCTGTCGGCCAGCCACAGGAACCCGCGGAAACCATCAACAACTGCATCAATGCGTGCATCCTCCCCGGCCTCGGGGCTGGCAGGCTGACTCCATCGAGTGTCTGTCTGCATTTTATTTCAAAATTTCCGCAGGAGTGCAGTATCCAAAATATGAAGTATTCCCGGGGTACTTAATGTACTGTAATGCGTCGTGCCTAGAGAGATAACTTCCACAGATACATAGGACAGCGAACCCGCTACACTCTGATCTCAAGACCCGGCAGGTCGTAATACTACTGTGGTGTAATTCGAATATGAAGGAAACACTTCCAAAGGTACAAGCAGGGCAGCGACAACTGCAAATAGGAGCTTTCCTCTATCTTACCGGAAAATGGAAGTGCGGGAACACGATGCACGTACTGTGCAAAGTACAATATGGAGGGAATACTTCGAAATATACGAGCGGCAACGATGGCAGAATAGTGTTTTTTCTTACCGTAAAATGGACGTGCAAGACCCCGACGTACATACTGTACAAAGTGCAACACCTAAAGGAAGTAATTCGAAAGACACGAGGGGCAAGGACGACCGACAGGAGTTTGTTTCTCCGGGCTCATTACCCTAGTATTTAAGGGAAATGTAGCCATGCCCGATTTTCAGGGATTCTATATAGAACTACATACTTAGATCACAACCCCTGAGCGTGCTCGGTTGGTGCATCCCTGGCCTCTCAGAGGTCCCACTTCCAAACCGCCTCCTTTCATTACTTGCCGGAACCTTTCCAGCAGTTCTTTGCTTTCTCGGTCCTTCCTTCCTTTTTTCTTCTTTCGTTTCGTGTGCGTGTTCTCCGAGCACGGCATCGCGGGAGGACCCGCCACCGTCGCGGGTGTGCCAGCGGGTGCTGGCGGGTAGAGGGGGGGTTGCGAGGAGCGCCGTCGCCGCTTTCGTGCCTAGGCGTCGCGTGTGCCTCGAGACACAAGGGATGCATGAACCGGCTTTGTCTGGCTTCGATTTATGATTGTTGATAGAGTATGTACGAGTTTATAAAGGTCGTTCGGGATGGCAAGATAATATTCAAGCGGTGCTTATTTTTGCGACCACGCTGAAGTTGAAAGAGAGAGGTGTGCAGTTTGAACACCAACGTTATCGAGCTGGCGAACGACGGCCACGGTGAGCACCGGGCTTCACGCGGGGCGGGCGACGGGGCTGATTGTGGCAGGGAGTGATAAAATCTTTACCCGGACCGAATCGGTAGCGAGGTGGTCGCGAGAGGGGCGGGCGGCGTACGAGGCTGAGAGAGAAGCTCTTCTGTGCGATTTTTTCTTTTCTTCTTTTCGACCGGGTGTAACGTGTTCCAATCAGACAGAAAAATATTACACGAGAGGGGACAGGGATTTTTTTTCCTTTCCGAGTTTTCGGTTTAATTTTCATTTTTTTTGCTGTTGTGCCGTGCTGTGCTTTCGCTTTCTTCGTACATACAGTACAGACATAGAGCATATCGAAAGAAGAAAATAAGTACAGACAGTAGTACTCTACCTGGGGTGTATGCACGTACGTACGACATCCGCGACGCGAAGCGTATATGTGGCATCCAAGCTGACGTCGGAGCTGTTTTTCCCTGAAGCATGGCGGCGGGACTCTTGGCATTATCAAGTCGCCGGTTTGCAATTACGACCCTTGAAAACACTAAACTCAATCGTGGACCTCTGTTCGCTTCGCATAATTTAATGTACTTTTTTCCTTCCTGCGCGAGCGTAGCGGGCGGCGTAGGCAGCCCGCGGAGCGAAGCGCCTTGTATATGCTTGAAATATTAAATCAGCATAGTTATGGCCAGTTTGTTTTTTGTCGTCTGGGAACAGAACTGGGGGCCGCTCCTGAATCCATGTCTGAGGGCGACTGATCCCTCCCTCTGCTGCTGTCTTCTCTGTGGCGGTAAAACGGCGCATTCATATCAATGGATCGTGATCGTAGTTTTCATTGGTCCTCCCTCCCACTGTTGCTTATTTGGCCGTCGAAACGTGCAGTCACATCGAGAGATGATGTGCCCACTCCCCATGGTGCAACTCCTGCCCACTGTTGTTAATTTGGCCGTTGACCTGTGCAGTCATATCGAGAGATCATGGTGCTGCCCCCCTATACCACACCCTCCTTCCGCTTGTTGCTTCTTGGACCGTTGAAACGTGCAGTCACACCGAGAGATCATGATAATGCTCTCGAGTTGCACTCCCTCTCACTGTTGCTTCTTACATCGTGGAATCGTGCAGTTTACGTCGAGAAGTGCTGATGCCATTCCCTCCAACTGTTGTTATTTGACCGATGCACTGTCCAGTCACATCGAGAGATCATGATGCTCCTCTCCATGGTGCATTCACGAGAAGTTGAGCAGGGGAAGAGAGAAGGGCGCGGGGATACTTCTCAGGCCCAAAACTGGTCCAACTTCAGGAACGCCAGCGTAGATAAGGCAAGCCAAAAAGGAATCGCCTTCAGATCAGTCATCCGATAGGGTGTTGCAAGTTTGGGCCCAAATATTTTTCTCAAATGTATTCGAGTCCGGCGCATATTTTACTGAGTTATTGCTAGTTACTTAGCCTAAAGCTTGTGCATGGGGCTTACTTAGCTTACATTTGTCCTCAAGTCGGTGGTTGGGGTGACGTATAGAGCTCCACAAGCAAGAAATACTGTTGAATTCCGGTGCTACCCTTCCGTAGCACGCGCCCTATAGAGTCCTACGTTTACCATCACGCCAGGGTAGACGAAATATTTATTGTTATTGCACGGCCAAAGAACGGGGTTGGCGTGTTAATTTCACACATGCGTGTACTCGTAACCATCTGCTGTAGTTGGTCGGGTTTGTACCATGAGCGGTTATGAATACCGCACTCCTTGTGGTCTGTTCTACACGCCCTCGTGGTGCTTACTGGTGAAAAAAGGACGTGAAGCCGATGGAAAAAAAAGAGGCACAGGACTTTATTGGAGTGTTTGGAGGTTGGTGGTGTTGTTGTGTCGGGGGGGGGAGTGTTCTTTCAAATTACAAAAGTTTCAACTGTAGGCTGGGGTGGGTAGGAGGTAAAGTTTTAACTGTAGGCCACAGCGTGCGTAGGAGGTTATTTTCCACTTGAAAATAAACTTGTCGAAGAGTTTAGTACGGTAGCCTCACTTAAGTGGGATAATTTGTGTCTAGATATTTTCAACGCACTTTGTGCTTCCAGCAGGCGTGAATTTACCGACAGCAGTCTCTTGCAATGCTGTAGAAACAAGAAACTGCCCCGAGACTTTATCGAGCACACGCATCACAACAAAAGACACACTGCGCAGCACAACTCGGCACACAGGTCGCAATTCCAATGTCCCACCCACTAAAGGTCTACTGGCGGGTAGTAAGCGCTCACATGATGGCGACCCGCCTGGTGAACTCAGCGGCCCCAGAAACCTGACACGCTCGTCTCGTGACTGCTATCTTGTTTCAGCCTGCAGTCGGAGGAAAGTGATTATTTGGTGCTTGCCCGGTGGTATCATTATTTTCCGGATATGACTGTTCATTTCCTCCGTCATGGCGCATATGGCCAGAGCTACGCACTGCGGTGCACAACTTCAAAATGCCTCCCACACGAATGCCTACATACATTTCGGGCGCTGAAAAGCAGTCTGACTCAAGGGCAAGGCCTGCTGTGCTGCTGCTGTTCAGTTTTTACTCGAAAAAAAGCCCAGGCACACATCGAAGGCGTGAGCGAGGAATACGCATTTTTAGCCGTTTAAAAAACGCATCTCCTCCTTCGTGTTTCTGGGGTGAATTTCTGCCCGCTGTGCGAAATAAATCCTCTTCTTGTATTGTGTTGATCAAGACAACCACTTAGTCTAATCCCCAGATAGTAACTACTTCCTCGATTTTTCTGTCTTAAAGAAACCGCGCTATCCTGTGTTTTAGACATTGCGATAAATGCGGTTCTATTATGTCATATATGCAATTGCCTTATTGTTCCCTTCCATGTTTTGGGCTTGTACTTGGCTTGCATGGTATAACTTCGATACGTTCCGCGTCATGAAGCTTTAAAAAAGACGGCATTTAAAACGAAGACGGGCACGTTGCGGTCCGAACGCACTCTTTACTTTAGAGGTGTACATGTGTATCAGTTATCCTCGGGCGAGCGATTGAGTGCGGTAGCCGCACTTAAGTGGGAGGAATTTGTGGTTAGAGATTTCCACCGCACTTTTGTCGCTAGAGATTATCACTGTACTTTCTTCGCTGGCCTCGGGCGAGCCCGATTGAGATGCTGGAAGTCACTTCTGATAACTCCACACACAGGGCACCCGATAAGAGGTGCTTTGGACCATGACGATTGCCTCCGCGAGGGCTTCGACAATCAAAGCAGCACGAGCCTCTCGCGCAACAGTAGCAGCGTTAGCCCCGGCCTCCGGCGACTTCCTCTCATCGAACATCCTGAACTCAAAACTAGTCTGTATTTCCATTTGAAGATAGACTTGACGAAGAGTTTTCCCGCTGGCCTTGGGCGAGCGATTGAGCCGCACTTTATTGGGATGAATTTGTGTCTAGATATTTCCACCGCATTTTTGTGTCTAGAGATGTCCAATCCGCTGGCCTCGGGCGAGCCCGATTGCGATGCTGGAAGTCAACTCTGATAACTCCGCACACAGGGCACCCGATGAAGTGTGCTCTGGACCATGACGATCGCCTCCGCAAGGGCTTCGACCTGTGGGCCCAAACAATAAAACCAAGTACACCTAGGCGCGGTCTCCGGCGAGTTGCTCTCATCGGACATCCTGAACTCAAAACTAGTCTTTATTTCCACTTGAAAATAGACTTGACGAAAAATCTTTCCGCTGGCTTCGGGCGAGAAATTGAGTACGGCAACCGCACTTGAGTGGAATTAATTTGCTTCCAGAGGTTTTCACCGCACTGTTGTGTCTAGAGATTTTCACCGCACTCTTTCCGCTGGCCTCGGGCGAGCCCGATTGGGATGCTGGAAGCCAACTCTGATATCTCCACACACAGGCCACCCAATGAGGTGTGCTCTGGACATGACGATCGCCTCCGCGAGGGCTTCGACATGATGCGTGCGGAATGGGCGTAGCCGTTACGAAATAATTGTTTCCGTAGGTGACCATAGAATGACCCTGATCGGACAGACAGGCAGACAAGTTTTCAAAATTCATTCTAGAGACCACAAGTGTACCACTTGTGGGATTTACACGGCGTGCGTCGACGTCGGCTTGCACAGCAGCTACAACAGCATGATCATTTACCTCCGCTTGTGCTTGCGCAGCATGAGCAGCAGTAGCCGCGTTAGCCTCGGTCTCCGGTGACTTGCTCTCATCGGACATCCTGAACTCAAACCTAGTATGTATAAATATATATATATATATACAAGGCGCTTCGCTCCGCGGGCGGCCTACGCCGCCCGCTACGCTCGCGCAGGAAGGAAAAAAAGTACATCAAATTATGCGAGGCGAACAGAGGTCCACGATTGAATTTAGTTTTTTCAAGGATCGTAATTGCAAACCGGCGACTTGATAATGCCAAGAGTCCCGCCGCCATGCTTCAGGAAAAAACAGCTCCGACGTCAGCTTTGATGCCACATATACGCTTCGCGTCGCGGATGTCGTACCTAAGTACATACCCCCCAGGTAGGGTACTACTGTCTGTACTTATTTTCTTCTTTCGATATGCTCTGTACTGTATGTACGAAGAAAGCGAAAGCACAGCACGGCACAACAGCAAAAAAAATGAAAATTAAACCGAAAACTCGGAAAGGAAAAAAAATCCCCGTCCCCTCTCGTGTAATATTTTTCTGTCTGATTGGAACACGTTACACCCGGTCGAAAAGAAGAAAAGAAAAAAGCGCACAGAAGAGCTTCTCTCTCAGCCTCGTACGCCGCCCGCCCCTCTCGCGACCACCTCGCTACCGATTCGGTCCGGGTAAAGATTTTATCACTCCCTGCCACAATCAGCCCCGTCGCCCGCCCCGCGTGAAGCCCGGTGCTCACCGTGGCCGTCGTTCGCCAGCTCGATAACGTTGGTGTTCAAACTGCACACCTCCCTCTTTCAACTTCAGCTTGGTCGCAAAAATAAGCACCGCTTGAATATTATCTTGCCATCCCGAACGACCTTTATAAACTCGTACATACTCTATCAACAATCATAAATCGAAGCCAGACAAATCCCGTTCATGCATCCCTCGTGTCTCGAGGGACACGCGACGCCTAGGCACGAAAGCGGCGACCGCGCTCCTTGCAACCCCCCCTCTACCCGCCAGCACCCGCTGGCACCCGCGACGGTGGCGGGTCCTCCCGCGATGCCGTGCTCGGAGTACACGCACGCACACGAAACGAAAGAAGAAAAAAGGAAGAAATGATCGAGAAAACAAAGAACTGCTGGAAAGGTTCCGGCAAGTAATGAAAGGAGGCGGTTTGGAAGTGGGAGCTCTGAGAGGCCAGGGATGCACCAACCGAGCACGCTCAGGGGTTGTGATCTAAATATGTAGTTATATATAAAACAATTGTGACATCTTGATAATTCGACTCAAAAGTCGACGAGATATAACTTAATTTTACCCATTTTTCCACTCGAAAGTAGACCTGACGAAGAGCGTTTGCACTGGCCTTGGGGGAGCGATTACTGCTGCTCGGCCCGTCACCCCGATTGGGATGCTGGAAGCCAACTATGATAACTCCACACACAGACCACCCGAACAGGTATGGTTTGGACCATGACGATCGCGTCCGCGAAGGCTTTGACCTGATGTGTGCGGTATGGGCGTAGCCGTTCCGAAACATATTTGTCCGTAAGCGGCCATTGATTGACCCTGATCGGGCAGACAGACAGGAAAGTTTTTTTAATCCGTTTCAGAGACCACAAGTGTACCACTTGTGGAATTTTTCTCAGTCTCCCACCAACAACAGACTCCCGTTTCCTTAGTCACTCAAAATTTTGAGTCTATCAGTTTATGTGCTCTCAGTAACAACACCCAATGCGCAATCCCATGATGGGCTAGGCAAATCGAAATACGGTTTCCTGAAGAAAGATGGATTGGGCGGTTCCTCGGCGGACTGACCAAGGCTAACGTACGAGGAAAACGTGAAGGGATACATATTTCAGCAGCGCAAGACCCCTCGCGCGAGTGCCCACCAAATTGCTTTGCATGTCTTACGCTTTAGGCCAGTTATGTTTAGCGATTAAGGACCGTCATGGAAAGCGTGAGCAGCCCAAGTCTGGTAGTGAAAATGGGGGCACCCCCTCCTACCGTAGCCGCCGCCCCTTTCATCAGTGTGCAACTACGCTGTAAAACGCGCCAATCAATGCGTGAGCTAGACAGCCAGGGTGCCGGCTTTGTTTTGGCGGTCACCATGGTTGGTTGTCGAGTTATGGTGCTAGGGAGCATCCTCTGTCACATCCATCGGTATACTATTGATGCTGTTGTTGCTGTTGTTGTCGTCGTTCTCACATTTACTCATCGCCACAATACAATGCAGTCCGTGGTCGCAGGACAGGTTCCAATAGCTCTGGAGTGAAAAATGTACCTCGGGAAAGAAAAGAAAAGCGAAGAATAATACACATGATAATTAAAGCACATCTACACCTCAGACAAGAAGAAAAAAGGATGTCCGCGCACATACGTACCAGGTACAAGTCGTCACAGAAAACGAGAAGACCGCATAATACCCACAAGTAACAGACAGGATGAAAAACCAACTCGACGTCGATAAATCGAAATCGAAATCGAAAATCAAAAATCAAAAAGGGAAGAGAGAGAAAAAACAATTCAAGCAACAAGGAAGAAAACAGAAAGGAAAAACGAAAGACTATGCGCAGGTTTTCGCAGATTGCAGGCTCGCAGGCTACACGAGGGGTGTAGAACAGAGATTTGAACCAAAAACAGACATACTTACTCCGCTACCAAGAACACCAGTGAAGCAAAAAGTAAACTATTGGACTAAAAACGAAAAGGACGGCGACGAAGCAAAGCAATTAGGTCTGCAGGTTGGTACATGGACCTCAACTCTTGTAACTGTCGCTTGGGAACGTCACCAACTACGGCGCAATATAGACACGTTTTTGATTGAACTTGGTCCGCTACCTAGCCGAGCGTTACAGCGATGCTGGCCCCAGGCTCCTGCTGGGTTCAAAGGTGTGGATGCAGTGCTGTGGACGTTTCGTTTCCACGTACAGGCGTCATAATACGATCGTATTTGTTACGTCCGGGACGGATTGCGAGGTCGCCGCGGTGAAGGTATCCCGCCGCGTGTACAGAGGAACTCAGAGGTGGCCAGTACGCTGTCCCGCCGCCCTGCTGGGTTAGCCGCGGCCAGGAGAGTTCACCGCCGTGTGCAGTGTGCCAAAGAAGTGGTGACTTGGACGTTGTCCCGTCACCTTGCTGGGCAAACAGATTCAGTGAAACGAGTATAAGAACAAATTTACTGTTCGTACGGCGAAAACCAGACATACCGGTATGCGACAGTGCGTACTCGAACGAAAATATACGAGGCCGTAATCCCGCCACATCGTCTACCCCTCATGGAGGCAGTATACCGGCATCACCGAGACGGGAAAGCGGTGGCGCCATCGGAGGCCGAGGCACACGTGGCCGAAGCCTTGAACCGCAGCCGCTGTTGCGGCAACTTCAATACCCATTTCAGACCTGGAAGAGCGTTGGCAACAAGTGGAGTGCAGTCGACGAGCACTGGTGTGGGTGCAGATGATACTGAGATGGAACCCAGGAACGCCGGCCTTAGAGTCGGGTTCTTGGATCGTTGGCAACCAAACACGTACGGAGAACGATGACAGATGGGCCTACAGGTAGCACGAGGATCGTGCCGATCAGCCACGAAGGGAAGTGGCCCACCGAGAAAACGACCCACCGCCGCTAAACGCGGGCCGAGACTTCCGCTCGGCTACCAGCAGTAGGAATCAATCGAATACGGCGGAGCTCATACATGTCCTGCCCGGCATCATACCGAAGCCCATAGCTTCACGCTTGACGGCGTCCACACCAGCGACTCGCGGCGACTTTATTCGCTAGTGGGGTGAAAATACGCAAAAAGGCACAGCTGTGGACGGGGGTATCACGATGCGAAGCTGTGTAACAGAAAGTACGCTCGCCACCATATGGTAGCTGGGGGGCTTCCTAACAATCCGCGTCAAGACTATATGCGATACCGACCTTTTGCGGTTTTTACGCTCTGTGGCTCGGCCTTACGATAGTATCAGTGCAGTAGCCATGTATAGTCGCCCGCAGTTAGCAGCCACCACCGTTTCATCCCCCATGTACGCGAATGATGTAGACCACCATGTACTGGCCGCGTGGGAAGCTACTCGTAACGCAGTCACAAAAGTCAACTGCTAGTCCCTTTTTACATATACCGGTAACACGTGGGGCACATGGAAATCTTCCGCTGACAAGTCGTTCAACACACTACTCGTCGACACCCTCCAGCCGCACCAGTTTAGGGAAAACGTCCGGAACGGGTTCATATAATGATACCGTCATGGAAAGCCTAGAAACCCTCCCTCATCAGATCAGACATGTAGCAGCTAAATGGCTCTAAATACAGCGCGTTGTCGATGCAGCGGGGAACAAGAACTATGGGCGCGGCCGTGGCGGAAGAGGTCGCGTCGGTGGGGACGGACGCAAACACCGGGAACACGTCGAGCGCCTGGGGGCACCAGGTCCATCTGGATCTGCCCGCGATCAGCGCGGAAGGACATAAAGTTATCGCGCGGGCGTCTGGACGACTTCTGCAGCAAAGAGTGCTCTCATTGCTCCCAAACGGCACACCTCAAGCCACAAAGTTGGACACATTACCTGCAATTACGCGCAGAGAGTTTGCCGGCCCGTCCGAACGAGAGCTCAACTGGCCGTTTGCCTACCAGTTCTAGTAGCAGCAGCAGCAGCAGTAGTAGTTGTAGTAGTAGAGTGGTGGCATACATTCCGCTCCCACCACACCTAGCCGCGCGGACACGCAAGAACGCGAGGGCCATAGGCAGGGGGGTCTCCGGACTGGTCGGCGTCTGGGGGAAATGCCCCGGTTGGCAATCGGGGAGGGTGTCCGGGCTGGTCCGCTGTGGGCGGGAGTTCCGCTGGAGGGGGCTCCCCCAGGCGCCTACAGCGATCGCCAGTATATGCATTGAGGAATCATCAAGAAGAAAGGGAATCCTGGCCCAGCGTTCGGGCAGCGGTGATTTCGGATCCTGCCGAACCGCTCGGCTGGAGCCGTACCTACCGGAGCACGCAATAATCATGGGCCACGGAGAACGTGCGGTTTTCTCCCCCGTAGAAGAACAGCGTTTTGAAGCCGAGACGTTTCCTGACGACAACCCTGGAGGTAACGCGGCGGGTCGCGTGTTGTCGGCAATGGGTCCAACGGCCGCCTGCTCCGATGGAAAAAGTATCGAAGGCCGTGTCCTCCTCGATACTTATACCGCAAGCCAAACTAGAGTAATTAGTCATTGCATGTTTACTAAGTTGCAAGCGAATTACCTCTCGAACATCCTGATCAATCAGCGCACATGTTCGGTGGTCCTAGCAGACCAAGCGGCCGAGCACGCTGTGGGTAGCGCCGAGCTCCTGAACGTTACTATTACTAGTGAGGTTGCGGGACTTATTCAGTTATCGAACATCGTGTTCACCGTTCTGGAAGGGGATGATGATCTGTTGTTGTTGGGACACCCCACCATGGTCGCCAAACTAGGTAATAGCGTACAAAGTATGTTGACAATGTCGACAAATTTGCTGGCCACCATCGCCGAGGATAAATCGGCAGCGCCGTCGCGTCCTCAGCGGCAGTTCGTGGGTTTGCTACCGATCCAGATACTTCAGAAGCCCTGCTAGCCGACAGGACATCGTCTCTGCCGAGCGCTCCAAACGAAGTGTCTCAAGAACGCGTTCGCCTCCTGGAGAAAGAGGTGGATAAAGCTGCCCGAGCAGGAATGGGTAGCGAGGCGTTAGGGAAGCTCGCCCACGCAGCGCTGGTAAAATCCTCGCGAAGTTTCCGAGCTGGGCTGAAAACGAAAAATGTACCTGCTATGAAGAGTTCTAACGGGGGCGCGCCCAGTCTACGCTCGTGCGCGGCGGGCTACCCCTGACAGAGCGTGATTCATAAAACAATTCGTGCTGATTTTGGCAGCTGCTGGGATGGTGGTTAACGCTTTGGGACCCCTGTACGCTAGCCCGGCCATGGCGATCGTGAATCCTTATCGGTGGCAGCTAAGGTGCAAACGAACCGCACGGCACGGATTATGTGATGGAAGGGAAACTCCTTGCGATTGGGACTCCGGTGCTTTGTAAACGTCTAGAGAATCCGCCACTTCCGGGCCGGTGATAAATCCGCATGGTCATCTACTACAGCGTGGTCAGCTCAAAGACGGAACCGAATCCATATCACGTACCGTTGGACCGAAAAGGCCCTCGTTCAAGCGTGCTGCCCCTAGTATATGTACCTGGATATATACAAGGGGTTCTGGCAGATTCCCCTGCACGAAGGTAGCCAATAACATTTCACTTCCAATACTTCGGAAGTCCTATGAAAGCCTCGGCGTATGCCGCAAGGGTGCTGTAATAAGACCGTCCACTTTGTGGGAGTCATTACGCATGTCCTTTGTGCATCGATCGGAGACGTCGGTGCCGTTTACGTTGATGACATCGTCATTGTTGCGAAGCCTGAGCTAGAGTTGGTCCAGCTCGCTCGGACGCTGTTAGAACGCCTGCCGCGCCACGGATTGTATGCATCGGTTGAGAAGAGCTTGTCATTTACAACGGAAGTGCAGTGATGCGACACGCTGTACTCGGCGTCTAGTGTACGGCATGACCCCGCGCGCATCTAAGGCCTGCTGTCCCTTCGTCGCCTAGACTGGAGGTGAGCTGCAACACGTTTCAGCGGCTGTGAACTGGATGCGTACGCATCTATCGGAATTCGCCCACGTCAATGCCCCACCACGAGCGCTGATGGAAATTGTGCTGCGAAATATCAGTAGCGTACCAAACTCGTTGCGACCACCAAAGTATCACGACCGCGGAGTGGACCACTGATTGCCAACAGCCGCGAACGCAGCCCCAACGTATTTTCGAGAAGAGTGTCCCGCTTACGCAACAGTATGAGGGACACACCTGTTCATGGTTTTCACGGGTGCCTCTGATCTCCACTGGGGGGCCATGGTAATGCAAGTTTCTGACGAATATCTAAGGTCTGACACGCGCCGCTCGCCTTCGTGAGCGGATCCTTCACGAACTAAAGCTGCTTTGAGCAACCCTGGATGAGAAGTTTTGCGCTATCATCGAAACGTCCCGGAGGCTGGAGTGGCTGCCCTGATCGGGGCCAGTTTTCTGCACACCCTATCGAAACGTCATCTACATTTTCGACCCGTAAACGGCTGTTTCCAGAGTGAGCAAAACAAACAGCTAACGCCCACCCAACTGGGCGACGTACCTGGAAATTTTCATAACTCCATCCGGCACATTGGCGGCACGGACAGACTGTGGAGTAGTCTTCTTTGGTGGTGGACTAGTCCTCCTGCATCTACTTCTAAGTGTGCAAACGGCACTTCCCGCGGTTCCACGTTTGGAAGGCGATATAGGACGGAACGCAAGTTCCCTCCCATACGTCGACGTTATATGAGGAGTTCAGCTTCAGAATGATACCCTGCCAGGGGATGATGGACCTGTGTTCACGTCTTTTTTTTATTTGACCAACGGGGACCAGGTCAGCCGTGCTGACGACGGCATCTATGTAATGCCCTGTACAGGGGCACTGTGGATCCCGGAAGATGCCGAAGAGCTGCAACTGTGCCTTCTGGTCTGTGCCTACTGTGGAGAGGCCGGACACCACTGAAGGGAGGCGAAGACGGACAGGCTGCGCCCTGCTTGTTACTGGACGCGAATGGAGAAGGATGTGTAAAAAATTGTCAACGATTGCCTCAATTGCGTTGATTCCAGAGGAGGGGGGAAAATACAGCACTCATTCGGAAAAAACATCCATGAAACTGAAGTGATTCCTTGTTTGCATTTCGAATGTCTGTATATCGGCACGGGTATTGAAAACATGCAGCCGAGTACGAAGGGGCGATCTGACCAACGGCATGAAGTAGTCGATCCGTAGGGCGATAGCGGACACGGTACAGGCATCGGGGAAAATCGGACTAGTGAGAAACCCCGCCAGACGACGACACGAAGTACATCCTGTTCCTGAAGGAGGATGTCACGGGTTTTGTGATGTTGGCGCCTGTATCCGCGGCGAACCTTGGCAATAGGGCAGCGGGATTGTAACGCTGGTTCACCACTCTATGAGACCCGCCCGTTCTAGTGAGGGATACCGCCACCCATGTAAGAACCACTAAATGCCTAGCTCACGACTCTTGTGCGTGTAGCTCATCGCTTTATCGTTGTCAATTCACCTTGGACCAACGACACTGCCGAAAACGTTATGAACTAAGTACTGCGCGTGTTCAAGGCTATACCGGTTGAATATTCTAAGCGCCGTTACGAATTGGGAATTTTGTGCCCATGGTACAGTTGGGATTGGACTCCTCATACCGCGCACGTTTGGGAGGCTCGCCGTATAAGGCCTGGTTTGGGCGTGAGCCGGTAATCCTACTGACGTCTCTGGTCCGTGACCAACAAGAGGTTGTAGGCGTTCTCCCGCTCACCGATGACAACGTGCGAGCCATGCTCGAAAACCTGAGGATTACTTGCGATACCATGCATAAACGCGTGACACACCGTGTGCAAGCGGTACGGGCTGTCGGTAGGCGGCGTGAGAGCAAAGGTGCGCTGGTAAACTTCGTGTTGGGCGATTACGTGCTAGTGGCGTGGGCTCAGCCACCAGGGCAACATTCAAAGAATATGCCCTCGTGGACGGGGCTATGGCGGGTGACCAACGCTCCAAATCCCCATGTCTATCAGGCCCAGGACATTGTACGCGGCAAGGTTACAACTGCACACGTCGCCCACGAAAATTCCATACGGATTCTTCCCTTGGAAACACTGAATACGTCCATGAGGCCTTTCAATATGTCTCGAACCAGGGGGAGTTTCACATTGAACAACTGTTCGATACTAGACGAAGCCCTGGTGCGGTGGCAGAGATTTTTGGCATCGGAGAAATCAAGGGGGTCTCTAGCAACTCTATACCGAGACGCCCTCACGTAGATTGTGAAGAAGCTAACCTCGCTCATGTTTCCGGTCACCCCCAGGAAGGCAATTCTAAGGCGTCACGGCACCCGCATCAACTCCGGCGCAGGTGCGCGGTTGCCGCTGCCCACTAATGGTAGCTTTCCGCATCGAGTGATTTAATTTCGAACTTGCTTTGGCTTTTCATCGCATCGAATTAGTTGGTGTGTTTTGTGCTACTGCACGAAGTTTCGGATTGAACGGAGTGGTATTCGCGTATGAATACATACGTTACTTGAGATGCCATCATAGTTGCTATCGAATGTTATCTTGGTCTTGTGGTGAGCATTTCGTGTTTTTTATTTGTTCTCGTTGATGTACCCTGTTAAACATCTTTTCAAGTTACATGTACTCGTGGTATTATTATTCCCTCTATATTTTGCTTATTTTATGTGATTTTAAGGCTCTGGTTACTTCGCTAACTGTAGGAAAGCGCACACCAAAATAGTGCAAAATATTTGTACCTTATATACGTTTTGTACGGAATATAATGAGATATATTGCGGTTGCATACTGCTTGCTATTGTCTTGGGTTTTAATCTGGACGTTGTATCTGCTTTGTAAGGTGGACTAATTTTGTCTTGTGGGGATATTACGTCAACGGCGAGTCCTCATGAACGAGTGGCTTTTGCTGCATGTTTTTCCAGATTTAAGGTATTTCGTACTTCGTGTGGGTGGCAAATTGGTGAGGACTTCTGGTGATATTTTGCCGTGGGTATTTTGCCTGTCTCTTCCATTTAGTTTATCAAGTTGCCTGTGGATTTCTTCGGGAGGGCGCTGTGGTGTCTGGGGACTATCCTCTGACATATCCACGGGTTCGCCACTGATGCGAAGGCATCCAAGTTCTTACGTGAACCGGATCCTGTGACTGCCGCTTAGGAACGTCACCGACTATGGCGCAATAATGGCACTTACACCTAGCCGGATGATACAGCGATGCTGGTCCCGGGCTCCTGCAGAGTTCAGGCGGGTGGATGTAGTGCTGTGGATGATTCGTTTCCTCGCGAAGATACCATAGAGTTAGATCACTTGTGCCGAGTGGAGAGTCTTTACTCCGCACAAGGGGGATGATCGTATCGCGTAATGTGTATATTGCAAGGCGCCCACGAGGCAGCTACGCAGTACCTATTGCTGCATCTGCAAGTGGTAACACGAGAAAAACAATGTCTTCATTAGATGCTGTCATCCATTTGCAGAACAGTTCTCCTCACAAGTGGTTCTGGGAAATTGTAGGATGGCAGTTCAGCCTTCGCACGACTCAGCAAAGATCTAACGGCGCTTCGCGCTTGGTGCAAGCAATGCCTGCCTGGTCGGTGAAATCCGACGTGCTCCGCCCCGGCATTGTAGGGATGCGAGGGTCTATGCTCATACTACTATGGCCATGCATCACATGAGTACCTTCCCCCGTCCCGGATGTGGTATGGCTCTGGCGGAGTCAGTAGCTGCAACTTCATCCACCCCTTTCGCAGGGGATCTAGGCCTCGTGCTGTTTCGTTCCGGAACCAAGTATTTTGGACAATTCAACTTGCAAACCAGTTAGTCCTCGTGTCCTGACACAGTATCCGGATATGCATCCATTAGCGAAGGAGAAGCTAACCTACACGAGTAGTAATGTCTGCGCATCCTCATGTTCATCTACTTTCTGGAGCTAACCACAACAAAGAGCCCCGATACGTTTCGACTGACGGGGCTCCTCAGCTTGGAGACTCCCGAAGATATTGGGATTATCGCTGATGTTTTACTATTTTTTTTTAATTTTTTTCACCTAACGAATCGGGTTTCATATCGGGTTCAACGTAAGTTGGTTCCGATGGTCGGTTCATGGGTGACCTACAAAGCTCCTTGTAATATCAACATTATAGGAATGTAGGACACACCCCAACCGTAATATGCGCAATTCATGTACATACCTGGAGTTGCGGTCGATAGTTACCGGCTGAGCTGACCGAGCAAATCACAATGGGCCTTCTCCTGCCGGGGTCTTGGCATTTGACTTCGTGTGTACCTTCTCTGTCTCTTGCAACACTCGTAGCTTTCGAACTAGGAGTGTGATATCGAAACACTGATACACCAGAAATATTGTTCGGGTGCCTTTGTCTCAATCTCGACTTTAAGTACTTGCCTGGTGTACATACAATCAACTCCAATTTGGTGCAGGTACCAGTCGAGCTGACGGAGTCATCCACGATGACCCTTCCCTTGTCCGGGGTCTGGGAGTTCGACTACGTGTCCACCACAAAGGCTCCGATAGACTCGGTACCCGCAACCGATGCACAGGTACTAGAGTGTACCGGCAGCGGATGCACAGGTACAAACGGGTCTGTTCGGGGGTGCGTGTGTCCGCCCATCGTTTTCTGGATGGCGACATTACCCACTATTTTGTTATGGTCATGATACAGCGGATACGATTAACGTTTGCTACGTAAATAGGATTTGTCCCTAACATCCTGATTATTCCCACCCAAACCCTAATTGGTACACTCAGTGCCCGTGCTGGATATTGTTGGATGGGCATAAGGCTATGTTTTTTTATTTTATCGGGTGTAGGCACCATGAATATTTTCCGGGTTTTGTTTGGTTCCCAAGTGATCCGGGATGGTGTATCACAGCCCGTTAGTACCGTTCCCTTGCCTACTGTTGCTGCGGTGTACGCCTTCTTTAATACTTGTTGTATTTCCATCGACACGTTATTCTTCATGCCAACTATTTTACCACGGACTAGTATAAATTTAAATGTTTGAGAATATCATCATCCATATCATTGATATCATCCCTCCATAGGGTATGGGTGGGTGAAGTCAAGTATTTTCCACCTCCGGGGAACACGATATATATGAAGGCAACACACATGCATGTATGTGCACACAGCCACCAAACTGATACCCTCGTCCACTTTAGGTACTATGGGCTGATAACAGGTCAACTAAGGCTCGGATAGGAGGGCTGCTTTAGGGCTTTCTTTTTGAGCGGGTGGACCCCTCGCAAGAGTGGCTACCGTTTTTCCTTGTAAAGCTTAAGCTTGACCGCTTTTCGTGTGTCGATGTGTTCCGCCGTTGAAGCGTCCGATACGCTGCGCCAACAACATATTTTCCGTTCTTTTTTTTCGAGTCAGGCACAGGGCCCATCACGCTAGTGGTCCATGTTGTTTTTCTCACATTAACTCATCGCCACAATACAATGCAGTCCGTGGTCGCAGGTCAGGTTCCAATAACTCATATCCAGTAGTGACGATCGGGGTACCCCCTAGCGTAGTTCGGGTCAGTCATGCAGTTATGCTGAAAAGTAGACAGGTTTCGGCATACATCGGAGACCATATTAAATCACAAGCAAACTTGCAACCGCATTTACGGCCCAAGCACACTCATCCTACGTGACGTGGCTCACTGGTGCGATGTGAATATAACACAAACAAACGGGGCCACGAGACGCACATTTTATTAAGGTTAGCCGGATACGATGGCATTGTGATCCATGCTAGGGCACAGGCGGTACGTTCAAGCCCAATGGTTTCTGACTGACGGGACTCCTCAACTAACGAACTATTCAAGATCTTTGCAATAATGCGGGTGCCATTGCCAGTCCGGTTAGCGCGTAGAATGTTCCTCATTTGTTTTTTCGTAAGGTAGAGAGCTCCCCATGTTGACTGCCCAGGAAATATGAGGTGCACTCCTACGTTGGCTCGCGTCTGATTGCTTTTATGTCGCTGCTGGGTGGCTGTTTCAGGTGCAAGCGCTACAGGAGTCTCTGCAGCTCCTTCCGCGGAGGGTGTATGGGGAAAGACCGAACTTCCTGTTGGCTCTCCTGCAGCTGCAACAGGCTTCCGCTCGCTACTACTTCGCCACGCCTCAGGTGCCTCATTAAAATTGACACGGCATACGATCAGATGCAAATATGCGGGGTATATTATGCTGGGCCACACAGCCGCACCGTATATGCGGTGGAACTGTTTCTTTTCGGGCGAATACCTTCGAATGTTAGCGCATACCAGGTACCAGGTAGGACGAAGAAACAAAGGGGATGCCCGTTGCTCTGCACTATCACCGTGAACGCAGAGCGTTCGATGTTTTTTCTACCAGGTAAGTACCCAATGCATCTAATAGACAATACATTTGCTCGTAATTCTAGAGTAAGTGGTTGAAGCGTAAGTATATGAGGATAATTCCCTCCAATATATTCGTGGTAGATATTTCTGCAGTACAACGTCTCTTCTTCTCGCGACATCGAGGTCCACATCTGCTTATCCTTATACTTCGAGCCGACCACCCCACGAAACGATTCGTTACTTGCACATCTCCACGAACAATCGAGATGGTGGATTGCAAAGGTTCGAACAGGTAAGAAAACATTGCATATGCATACCCAGAGTGAGACATTAAGCAAAAGATCTAATGCTCCACCCTACCACGGTGACCAATGATCGTTGCACCGTCTCTCGACGAAAATTCGAGATGTCATATCCTAGAATTTAGAACGGGTCTTAAGATGTTTAAGACTCGGGGTTGCGCGGTATATCACCAAGCGGCCTCTGCGGCAGGTACCGATTTTTGAAAACTGCTACTGCTAGGGGAAGTTCGTTCTAGCGGATGGCGGCAATCCATCGTCTACTCCAGCACGTTGGAGCTCACGCGCTGATACGTATAACAGGGGCATGCGCACTTCCTCTCGAACGCGGCTCCAAAACGTTTTCGAGCTACAGTGGGTTGTGTCTAGTCTATTAGTAGGACACGCTTTTCCCGCAAAGCCAGATAGTTAGGCGAAGCCCATTCGGAATCTACTCGTGTCGCCGAGAAGTTTCAAGTGTCAGAGAGGGACGCACAATTAATTATGAAACAAGCACAAGAACAGCCGTTGAAATAAAGCCAACTAACTGAGGATTTAGTTCCGGATCGCCCGTATGAAAAACAAAAACACCACCAATCCTGGAATAGCAAGCAAATCTCCGGGATGAAAAGTCCTAAGCCGAAGATGCCTTTTGTTATGGTCAAGGTCGGGACACTTTGTATCCCTTGACAGGGTTGCCTATTGAGCAGGTAGTCGTTGGTACTCACGTGTGTTGTACTCACGTGTGTTGTTTGCCCAGATATAGAAGAAGGGTAGCTTTATTCCTTTCGTGCAGGTGGAGACTGAAAGCAAGGCTCGTACCTCGCCGGGGAACCCCTGGTTTTCTATTTTAGATACGCCTCCCAAGTACTACAAAACCCAATACCTGAACCCAGGATATTGTCAGGTTTTTAGCCCCATTCAGAGCTGTACCATCACATAATCCAGGGTCAACAGGAAAATGCAACGATAATACCCAATGATTTTTTGTGCCGCTACTATTAATTTCTTGATGGGGACAAAACTTACCTATCTATACAGTTAAACGTGGAATTGTGACTGGCGTTTTTTTATGTCACCAAAAACGGCTAAATTATAACAGAAAAATTTGACCTTCAGAAAATAAACCAATCAGAAGTAGGACAGTGTCCTCTTCTTGAACGATTCAAAGCTCAGCGCCCTTGCTACTCGTACATACGTGCCGGGAGTAGTGTCGTCGTTTGAGCTGTCTGTTGTCTCTTCTGCTCGTGATGCTTGCACCTTGAGCAACAACTCCTAGGTGAGCACTCACCCTCGACGACACAACCCACAGCTCACAATAACGAGGACATTCCGAGCCCGCTCGCCTCGCGGAATGCGCACACGCCACGGTGAAAGCCGCTCTGGGCGGATCAAAAGCAACAGCAGCAGCAACAGCCGGAACCCTGACAGGCGATGGCCAGCAGCGGCAAGGTGACCTGCCGCAGCTCATGCCCGGCGACGATCCCGCCCACGATGCTTGGTCGGTTGTAGCAGCAGCCACGCCTGCTGCTACTAACGTGTGCAGAACTCTGATCACATAATTACTGATTTATTAACGCCGATATAGCTTGGTAATCGGGGAATATTTTACTTGTACAATCTGGTATTGATTAGAACAAATGCAAGGCAGCCTCGTTGTGGAAAAACGTTTTTTCCAACCCGTACTATCCCCAGCATACCCCGACTTCATGGCCGTTGAAGATGGGAGATCCTTTTTTGAGAGGCCAGGAGACTACGTACTAGATCACCTTGAAGGCCTATGGTAGAATAAAACGTATTATTCATGTTGTAAAGTGACTTTAACAATTACCAGATTTCCTTCCTGGGAAAGTCTGGAGAAATTTTCCGGGCATCTGTGGGGGGGGGGGGTGTACTCGATAGGAGAGATGTACTCGATCTCATGCATGGCCGTAGTCGTATGACCATAGACCCTCGCATCCCTACAATGCCGGGACGGAGCATGTCGGGTTTTCACCGACCAGGCAGACATTGCTTGCACCAAGCGCGAAGCGCCGTGAGGTGTCCGGCGAGTCGCATGAAGGGTGAGCTGCATCCTACTAAGAACCGCTTTTGAGGCGGACTTGCATATGGACGACAGCTTCAATGAGTTGATTTAGTTTCCGGTGTAGGCATTTCCAGAGACAGCAATGGGAGTACTATGTAACTGCCTCTTGGGTGCCTTACCTTGAACACTACGTGATGCGATCGGCATCTGTGGGGGGGGGGGGGGGTGTACTCGATAGGAGAGGTGTACTCAATCTCATGCATGGCCGTAATCGTATGACCATAGACCCTCGCATCCCTACAATGCCGGGACGGAGCATGTCGGGTTTTCACCGACCAGGCAGACATTGCTTGCACCAAGCGCGAAGCGCCGTGAGGTGTCCGGCGAGTCGCATGAAGGGTGAGCTGCATCCTACTAAGAACCGCTTGTGAGGCGGACTTGCATATGGACGACAGCTTCAATGAGTTGATTTAATTTCCGGTGTAGGCATTTCCAGAGACAGCAATGGGAGTACTATGTAACTGCCTCTTGGGTGCCTTACCTTGAACACTACGTGATGCGATCGGCATCTGTGGGGGGGGGGGGTGTACTCGATAGGAGAGATGTACTCAATCTCATGCATGGCCGTAATCGTGTGACCATAGACCCTCGCATCCCTACAATGCCGGGACGGAGCATGTCGGGTTTTCACCGACCAGGCAGACATTGCTTGCACCAAGCGCGAAGCGCCGTGAGGTGTCCGGCGAGTCGCATGAAGGGTGAGCTGCATCCTACTAAGAACCGCTTGTGAGGCGGACTTGCATATGGACGACAGCTTCAATGAGTTGATTTAATTTCCGGTGTAGGCATTTCCAGAGACAGCAATGGGAGTACTATGTAACTGCCTCTTGGGTGCCTTACCTTGAACACTACGTGATGCGATCGGCATCTGTGTGGGGGGGGGGGGGGTGTACTCGATAGGAGAGATGTACTCAATCTCATGCATGGCCGTAATCGTATGACCATAGACCCTCGCATCCCTACAATGCCGGAACGGAGCATGTCGGGTTTTCACCGACCAGGCAGACATTGCTTGCACCAAGCGCGAAGCGCCGTGAGGTGTCCGGCGAGTCGCATGAAGGGTGAGCTGCATCCTACTAAGAACCGCTTGTGAGGCGGACTTGCATATGGACGACAGCTTCAATGAGTTGATTTAATTTCCGGTGTAGGCATTTTCAGAGACAGCAATGGGAGTACTATGTAACTGCCTCTTGGGTGCCTTACCTTGAACACTACGTGATACGAACATTCCCAATTGTGCGGAGTAAAGGTTCTTTACCTCGCACAAATGATCTAACTCGGCAACCAGCTGTGGGCGACCGCCAAAAAAAACAACAAAAAAAAACGGTACACTGGTTATCTAGCTCACGTAGTGAGCGGCATGTTTTACAGTGTCGTTGCCAACCGACGCCAACCCAACCTATAAAAAATAGGGGGGGGGGGGGGGATATCGATCCATCCCCATTTTTCACTTCCCCTCGGTTCATATATCATATTGGAGCATATTATCAAAAGGATTCAATTGTTGATAGCGCCTTGCAGCGTGGGTAGGCACAATTCGATGCGAGTCGACGAGGGAAGAAAAGGCTGAAATCTTCTCGCGAAAAAAATGAAGGCACGTACCGTAGCGGGAAGGGGGGAGAAGAGCCTGCTATGTGACCCCGGATTTGGGTTACGAGTTGGAAGGAGAGAGAGAAGAAGATGGGCGAAGATAATAAATGGGATGAGAACAATATATATATATATATATATATATATATTTAAGAAACTTGACGGGATTTTTTATGCGTGAATCAACACAACTAATATTATTAGTATCGAACTATCCTACCAGGCACCTGGTATAGATTAATGCAACCACCTTATATTTGGGGACAGACGAGGTTAAGTAGTTCGAAGGCTCTCGCGCTCTTCCGTATTGAGCTATTCCTGAAAACCGCAACCGCAGCCGCAGCTCATGCTCGGCGACCACCAACCAGCTGCAGGCAGCAGCAGCCCATACCCAACAAAGATCTACAGTAGCTCGCGTTGCTGACTGTGCTAAAAACAGCAGCGGCAGTACCAGCAGGCATCATGCCTATGGTTGCTCAATGGCCTACCTCAAGATGCTCAACTAAAATCCGATCGTACGCCTGTAGGCTACCACTCTGCCCGCAATTATAAGAACGGTTCGGACTTAACATAAGTAAGTGTGAAATATATCTATAAATTAAGCTTCACAGTGGTAGGGATTATTTAAAATGGAACGCTGGGGGGACCTGGGATAACCTAAACTTACTTGCACCAAGGTGACTATCGATAGTTTTATGTTACGATCGTGGGAATTGTTTCTTGGTATGGCCCAATGTAGGTCCTGTGCTCATCGTTCGTACCGATATAATCGTGGAGACGTCGCCGGGAAGAAGTCGCGGAGAAGTCGCCGTGGTGAGGTTGCGAGGCGAGGGTCCCTTGTAGCCGTCGGTACGGCCGACGTAAGCCGGGCATCATTCTCTCGTTGATATCTAGCACATACCAGGTAGATACTATGCTCGTTTGGTCCCTTTAAATGACAGTTATGTACCAGTTGGTATCGTTGCCTATTGTGGATTATGTGACTTGATGTCTGAGGTTGTAAGCGGTGACGCACGAGGCTCACTTCTTCTCTGCCCCTACCTTGTGGGAGGCCAATAATGCATGACCTGAGACATCCATCCATCCATAGACTACCATGCAGTCTGGGCTACCGCTGCCTGAGGTTACGAACATTCTAGAATGTGTGCTGGTCCACAGCCTCGTGTAGGATGACATTTGAGACCTTCGGGCTTATCAAGTATTGGAACAGGGTTTCGTTTTGGGGCAGCTGCTTCAATTGCACCGCTTTTGGAGAGGCAGCCTCGAATACAGAACGCGAGAAGAGTCCGATGGGAAGCAACAACAGCTAATCATCGCTGGTGCAGCAGGGAGGGATGCTATACTACCATCGTCGGAACTCTCCGATGGTGGATGCGGGAGCCGGGTGGAGGATCCCGAAGGCGATGCCGTAGAGACGACGCCGCACCTACTGCTTTAAAGATGCAGCAGCTGAAATAACACGGGACAGTTGACGCCAGCTATCTTCCAATCAAAATAGCTGAAAGAACGTGAACGACGGGAGCCATCTTCCAATAAAATCGCTGTATTAACGGGAACGACGGGAACCACGCGAAGTCACGCCGCACACAAACAAGGTGAAGAAAGACACAGCTCGCAGCTCGCACACCCACAGTCACGCAACGATTGACCTTCGATCTCGACATGTAATCCACCCATAGTCAACGAGCTTCGTACAAGGCAAGGCCAATGAGTGAAAATTATGGCCTCGGAGGTATCGTTGGCATCCGTGGTCTAGGGAACGAGAGGTTGGCCACGGCGTCCTACACACTCTTCGTCAAAATTTTCGAAAAGTTCTGTTTTGTGCCAACGGAGAGGAATCGAGAGTTTTTGTCGTCTGTTTTCTACACACCAGCTGTCAAATATGTTTTTAGTAGACGCCAGGCCCACCCACGCCACATATCACCGACCGAAGTGTGATAACTGTGATACTAGTGTGGGTCTAATCCGCGCGCTTCATTCAGAGTTTGTGGCGTAAGACCTATGCCAATGGAAACGCGAAGTTCCAAAGTGTTTTTCCAAATATATTGCTTTGAAAAAACAGCCGAAAATTTTCACGTACCGCCGCTGTGGGAAAAAGAGAAAAAAGTTTGATTTTTCTCTTTTTTTCCCCCCAACGGCTGCAGGCGGCGCAATTTGTGTTTTTCTGGTTGCAAATTGTCAACACGGTGATCCAAACCAGCTCGTGCGACGATCGACGCTCGATCTCGATATAGACTCGGCCCACGGCCGACCCGCTCGGTATCTGGCAAGGCCAACGAAAAGAGATGACGGCCTCGAATATATCAGGTGGATCCATGGTCTAGGACGCGAGAGCTTGCCGGCGGCGTCCTACGGTATCCTCCCAAACCTGAAAAAAAGTCTATTTTTCGCCATTCGAGACGGATGGAGCAGTTTTGTATTCTATTTTGTGCAAACCAGCGGCCAAATGTTTTTTTATCATGCGCCTGGTCAGCTCTCGCCACATGACACCGGCCATGGTGTAAAGACGGTGACCCTAGGGTGGGTCGGAGCCCCTAACGAGCGCACTCCGTTCAGAATTCATGACGCAATCGTTGGTTTTGTTGATCGATGTCTGTCGAGGACTCGGAATCTCGCCGCTTCGAACCTAAGAACGGCCTGGGTTTTTCTCAAGCCGATGTTGGCCCAACATCGGCCCCAGATTTGCTTTTTCCGGCTTTCCAGAAGTTAGGAACTTGTTTTTTTTTACGTGGCGCATAGGAAGCGTGTTCTGAAAAAATGTGGTGGGTATCTTTGAAATTCAAACTTTTTATTGAAACTTCGCTGCCCCATTGGCATAGGTCTAATCGTTGAGTTTGTCGATCGATGTCAAACCTGAAAAATTGTCGATTTCTTGGCATCGGAGAGGGGTCGAGATTTTTGTCGTCTGTCTTATTATATAGACCAGCGCCAAACTCTTTTTTGATCAGACGCCTGGTTTGCCCACGCCACATATCACGGACCGAGGTGTGAGCACTGCGACACTAGGGTGGGTCGGAGACCTTAACTAGCGCATTACGTTCAGATTTCATGACGGTATCGTTGGTTTCGTCGATCGATGTCTGCCGAGGACTGTCATAAAAGTTGGCTATGTCAATGGGAATGACTCCAGTGCCTGCCAGAACAGGGGTTTTGTATACATTGCGCGGCGCGCAATTAAAGTCCGCGTGAGCTGTCCCGTGACGTTAAACATTTTCCCAGCCAAGCCCTACGGCGAAAGCAAAAGAACCGTAGGCAGGGAGAAGCAGCAGCCGCCTATGTTCTACGTATGGTGGGAGTTTAACCATATATATGCACCTCTGCCGTGTGAAGCGGATAAGGGAAGGCGTACAGCAGCAGCAGCTGGAAGCTCTACGGCTGGAGTACAGCCATGGGCACCCCCGCCGTTCGTATGGGATGGGTGAATTGTACGTCGTACGGGATTTATTTCCCGTATGCAGGAGGTCAAGTCATGCGGGATTTATTTCCCGTGTGCAGGAGCTTAAGTCGTGCGGGATTTATTTCCCGTATCCAGGAGATTAAAAGTCGTGCGGGATTCATTTCCCGTATGCAGGAGGCTAAAAGTCGCGCGGGATTTATTTCCCGTGTGCAGGAGTATAAGTCGTGGGGGATATGTGTCCCGTATGCAGGAGACTAGAAGTCGAGCGGGATTAATTTCCCGTAGTATGCAGGAGGCAGAAGATATGGACATCGCAACGCGAGGAACATCCTGCTCAATTCGCGAGAAGTCGCACAGTCGCCATGCTGTGCGCACCCCACCATGAGGGGATGGGGAAGCCGCGTGACATACTATTAATAGTCGCGTGCCCTCTACTGCGAGAAGTTTAGTGGCGGAGGCGGGCGCATGGGAATCGGGTGCTGCCTGCAGCAGTACTACAAACGAAGGGAATAGCGTCCGAATGGCAACAAATACTTCATGGCAGCAGCAGCAGCGGCAGCAGCAGCGCGAAGGTCGTGAAATGAACAGACAGGTATCTCGTCAGCTGGAGCTTTTTAGTGATCCGGCTATTTCGTGTGCGGGAGGTTGTGTCTAGTCTTTCTGGTGGGTATGCGTTGGAGTAGCTTTCTTGCGATTGAATACACCACCTGTCGGTCGAAATATGTTTTTGATCGTACAAATGGAGACATGTCATTTTCGACTGGGTTTGGATTCGTTCGGGGTAAGTCGTAAATGACAGATAACGTTTGCGACGTGATAGGGGCTACCGAATAATGTGGTAGTTATCGTTCTTCCCGGGTAAGTGGTGGAGGATATACAGGATGGGTACCATTTATCACTGGCTACGGATCTCTGAGTGGTGCGGCATATATTATTTATCCTGGGAAAGTCGTGAATGGTACGAATGTAGAAAATCGTCTATATATAGGTTCGTCCTGGACGGTACACGTAGTCTTTGTTTTTCGCCTGGTAGTTTTGAAATGTATGTTCATGTTCAAATCAAACAGTCTTTGTGAAACCGAAAAACGTGTACATGGGAGTGTTTTTCAGGTATAGACAGGACCAGAAGGGGACTGGTGGAACTGATATTTATAGTTTAACGGGCCGGCGAAGCAAGGGCACGTGGGTGCACCTTGATTGAGAGGTGTAATGCTGATATTATGAGATATAATTGGTGGTGACTGTATACTGATTTTATTGATTCATACTGGAACTTTTTTGTTCGTGACTGTTTACTGGTTGCAGAATAAGGGGAGTTTGCATTCTATTTCATGACTGGCTATTTTACCACCAGTATTATTGTACGAACTTGGATTTGTTTGCGAAGGAGAAAACTGGAATATTAGATGTTCTGCGGATGATGGGATAGCTTTATTTGCTGGGAGGGCTTAGGCTGTTCGTGTTGAAAGTTGCAGCATTTGAATGTGTATTTGTTCGATTATAAGGAGCTAGTATACAAAACTGAAAAGGGAGTATTTTTGGTTTTATTCTGCATCACTAGCGACTATTGTTTCGGGCAATTTAGTGCCAGATAAATTCTACGTGAAAAGGGATGTATGCTATATCGCTTTTACCGTCACGATCTGTGCATCTATGGCGGTGGTAGTAAGGGCAACGGAAGGTTTTTGTCCGGGGACCTCGCTATCTATGGCATGATCATTTTTCAGCCTAGTTGTTTTTGTTCTTGCGCGGCTACTGTAATCTTTTCCGTGGTTGCAATAGTTTGTGGGGAGTTGAGGGAGAGGTTTTAGCTTGTCGTCGGGATGAGTTTCCTCTTGCCGTTACTGTAGTTGATGTAGGTCAAGGAGTTACGTTCTGGTTATTTTGCTTCGTCACTGTTATGTGAAGAGCCAGGGAGGGTGTTCGTTTGGTCCCTTTAAATGGCAGTTACGTACCAGTTGGTATTGTTGCCTATAGTAGATTATACGACTCTTTACATCTGAGGTTGTAAGCGGTGACGCACGAGACTCACTTCTTATCTGCCCCTACCTTGTGGGAGGCCAATAATACACGACCTGAAACGTCCATCCATCCATAGACTGCCATGCAGTCTGGGCTACCGCTGCCTTAGGCCACAAACATACTAGACCTAGTCTGACTCGGTGGGGAGGACTTAGGTCCCCCCAGAGTCTTGCGGCGGAATAATCTTCCGATATCGATCTGGCGGGGACGGGTCAACACCGTCAATGACGCAAGATCGCTCGTGACCCTAGATCTGATATTGCTAGACCGATGACGTGTCCTTTCGCGCGTGCGTGTTACGAGATCTACGATAGATATCTCCGACCCTGTCTTCAACATCGCCCCCCTCTTTATTCGCCTCAAGTCCATCTTTGCTTGGGATGATCTTGTGGTAGTCATCGGGAGGATGATTAGTTTAGGAAGCAGGGTGTTGATACATCGGATCGAGACACACCATCCTTTATATGCTTGCATCCACTCCTTATAGCCGACATGTAGAGCAAACACGAGTGTTAAACACCGGTCCGGCGAAGATGCATACATTTTCTACATTAGCTTACACGCTGTCAGCGTACGCTGGAGTTGTGTGGTTATTCCAAACTTTGTCTCAACGCACTAATTTCGTGTGGCCACACGTTAGTGCGCTTCTCGTGGTTGCTGTTCTGAGAACCACGGGCAGCCGAGCCAAACCTATTGTTTCTCGTGATTTGTTGGGATATCACGCCAGGTCGACTTAGTTGATCTAAATGCATCAACTGGTGACTTCGTTTTAAGCAGGGCGGAGTCGCGTGGCTCCCATTCCCTATGTGAGTGGGATTTGTTTCGAACAATTTTGTGACAAGACGGTGGATTTGCGATTTTGTTCCTTTTTTACTCAGTGTTGGGCCTGGGCATGAACTGTCCTGCTTCTTACAGCCCTCTACCATTGGGTACAACAATTTTCTCAGCGTCTCCTTGCCCCGGCTATTTCCACCGGAATGCCGGTAAGAATGCCCGTGAGATCATTATAGAAAATGCGAGGACGCCATTACGTGCTAACCCGAGAGACAAAAATCTGCGAAAAGCTGTGAAGATTGCCACTAAACAGCTCAAACGTGCGAGGACGGACGGAGTGCAGAAGTTCTTCGAAGAATACGTCCGTCAACTCGAAAGGGGTATCCAAGAAGGCGATCAGTTTGGGTTCTACAAGCACCGTAAGGGGATAAATGTGGAAGGGAAGAGGACTTTCCAGTCTCAGTACATGAGGGACGAGGAAAGTAGAATACTGCGAGACATAGGCCTCATCCGGGAACGATGGGTAAGGTGGTTCCAGAAGCTGCTGAACACCAAGTCATCGACCGTCGACCCGACTATCGTCGACGAGCTCAAGGTCTGGCCCTCGTGCAGTCCGCTGGACGACGTACCGTCTAGATACGAGGTGGAAGACGCGATCAGGGCGATGGCGAACCGCAAGGCGGTTGGGCCTGATGGTCTCCCAGCTGAACTTCTGAAGGTCCTGGCCGACGAAGGAGACTCGGACACCTTGGGAAGCTTCTACGAGATCATTGCCGCTTTGTGGAGGGGAGGGGTCGTGCCGCAGCAATGGAAGGATGCAACGATTAAGGTGCTGCACAAGAAGAAATACAGGACGGAGTGTGGTAACTATCGTGGCATTTCCCTTGTCGCGCATGCCGGCAAAGTACTCCTCAAAGTCATCGCGCGCCGACTCAGCGACTATTGCGAACGGGAAGGCATCCTGCCGGAGGAGCAGTGTGGCTTTAGGCCCGAACGATCGACGGTCGACATGATGTTCGTGGTGCGACGCTTGCAGGAATTGGCAAGGAAGAAGGACACTCCGCTGTTCATGTGCTTTGTCGACCTCACCACAGCCTATGACTCCGTCGACCGAACCCTCCTGTGGGCTGTCTTGGCTCGCTTTGGCGTGCCACCTAGAATGCTCACCGTTATCCGCCAATTCCACGACGGCATGCGAGCATGCGTGCGGCTGGATGACGGCGAGTGCTCAGATTATGTTCGACGTGAAACAGGGCCTACGGCAAGGGTGTGTGCTCGCGCCATTGTTGTTCAACATGTCTTTCACAGCGGTGCTGCGTGTGGCGGAGAAAAGTGTCGCTGCTGATGAAGCCATCACGGACAGCTGGGTGCAACTCCAACAAAAGCAGGAGAAGAAGAAAAAGAAGAGGGGGAAGGCACGGGCCGGGCACGCCGACGGACAGGGGAATGATAAAGAGGCCCAGACACTGTGGGCTATGCTGTATGCTGACGATGCGGGCATAGTATCCAGATCACCTAACGGCCTGGAGAGGATGATGACGGTGATCGTGTCTGCATGTGCCGCTTTCGGCCTGACGGTCTCGGAGGCCAAGACGGAGATAATGTGTCTGCAAACGAAGGATGGGGGGAGCGCGCCGTTCACCGTCACCGCAGCCGGCCAAGTGTACCAACAAATGACCGAGTTTGTGTATCTGGGCGGGGCTATCAGCGCAGATTGGACGAGCAGAAGTGTCAACGTACCACGTCGACTCCAGAGGGCATGGGCATGCTTCGGGCGGTATAAGATGGAAACCTATGACCGCCCGGGTGTGCGCCTTCGCCTGAAGGTGCGAATGCTGAGAGCCGAGGTGATCGAAATGTTGCTCTACGGTTGCGTTACTTGGAGCCCGAGCAAGACTGATTACGGTAGGCTACGGGAGGTCCACCACAAGATGCTCCTCCGATGCATCGGCTGGCGAAGACGAAAGCGCGAAGACCACATTCTATCCTATGCTAGCGCGCTTCTCAGGACAAACTCTGAGAGCGTTGAGACGACGGTACGCAGACGTAGGCTCTTGTTTGCGGGCTTTGTGACACGCATGGAAGAGGAGCGTCTGCCGAAGAGGGTGATGTTTGAGGAGATGGTTGGGGGTAGGGTTACTCCGGAGGACAGGAGTGGGACTGGATGAGGTACCTTGAGGAGGACCTCAAGGAGTTCGGCATCAAGCTCGAAGGGTGGTGCGAGGCAGCACATAAAGCCGGTAGATGGTTCCGACGGGTTGAGGAAGGGGCGGAGGCCTTCATGCGGAAAAGACATAGGGATGAGAAGGAGGCATCGGCAGAACGGCATAGGATAGCTGCAACCACAACCACAACCGTTGACGCCAACGCGCGTGCGCAGAATGGCAGGGAAGAGGGGGGGGGGGGAAGGGGTACGAGGGGGAATGGGGGAGGGGGGGCGGAGGCGGTCTGCCCAACAGACGGAAGCCTGGGTATGGCCATCATCGTCATGATGCACTCCCTTCTTTGGGACCCAAGTAACTAGCATGGTGCCACCTGGGCAACTTTGCGTGTCAGTATGCTCCAGTGCCTGCCTTTCGTATTTTCTTTCCCCCCCGCCCGTGTTTGTCCCTTTTTGTCCCTTCTTTTTTCCTTTCTTTCTTTCCCGTTTGTACCTCTTTGTGTCTCTGTTTGTATCTTCCGTTTTGCTTTTTTGCTTTTTTGTTGGCTGCTTTTTTTGTTTTGCTTCGCTTCATTTTGTTTTTTTTGTTTTTTGTCTGCTAGTCTCTTTTTGCTTCCATGGGGTCCTTAGTGGTGAGGTGCATATGCTTGTTTCTTTGTTTTTTGCCTCTGTTTTACACCCCTCGCGATGCGTGCGCACCTGAAATCTGCGAAAAATTGCGCATTCTCTTGTGTGTTCTTTCTTGGTTTCTTGCATTCTATTGCTTCCTTGCCTGACTTGAACTTTTTTCCTCTCTCTTCCCTCTTGGATGTGGGATTTGTTTTTTCGAATTTTAATTTCGATTTTTCGACGTCGAGTTATTATTTTCGTCCTGTTTTTTTTTCTGGGTAGTATGTGGTCCTCTCGGTTTCTGTGGCGACCTGTACAGCGTACCGCATGTATCTGATACGTACGCGCGCGGACCTCCTTTTTTCATGTTTTTGTCTGAAGTGTAGATGTGCTTCAGTTATCGTGTGTACTACTTTTTGCTCGTTTTATTTTTTTAACCGGGTATTTCTTCCACTCCAGAGTTATTGCAGCCTGTCCTGCGACCACGGACTGCATTGTGTTGTAGCGATGAGTTAATGTGGGAACAACAACAACAACAGCCACAAGTATGTTTGCCGTGTCTGATGGGGCTACTCTAATCACCGTTGTTAGATCTTATGCCTACAACTTTGTTTGCAAACTTGTACGTGATATTGTTTACGCCGCGGAGCCTTGAGAACTTATTTGGCGCTGTCTCAATGTGTGCTCATCCCTCGCTTGCTTTTACACTTCCGTTCCCGAGAGAAGGGAGGGGGGGCGAGCACGTGGGGTGATCGCGATTTGCAAACCTTTCTGGGTTCGGTATGCGTTGATTAATTCGTGACATTGGGTATTTCGTCCGCGCGATACTCGAGGTCCAACTCCAGGCCGTATCCTCGAAGCCTCAGGCAGTATTTTAAATTGTGGTGTTTTTTTCTGCCAGGCCCACGTCTATGGTCTACTACCTTGTCCGCAAAGTAGGACTCGAGTTTAGGTTGAGCCTCGTCTGGATGGGTCAATTCCGCAAGTTTCTTAAATTGAGGTGCTGGCGGTGTTTCCCGTCGAAGGTAGGGCTTTATGTGGGCCAGGTGGACGGACACCTCTCGTGTGTCGTTCGTAAGTCTACTCTATATACCAGAAGTGATAAGTGTGAGCAGACGACATACGGTCCTCGCCATAGTAGCAGCAGGTTTGGGTTGGGAACACCCGCGTCCTGGTGGGGTTTGTACACAAGCACTTCCTGTCCTGGTTGGAACACGGGGCACGATTTGAGTTTGCTGTTATTTTCTGCTTGTTGGTCTGCACGTTCGTTTAGATTTTGGTGTGCAAGTTCGAAAGCGATCTGCAAATTGTCCCGCGTGGTTTCTGCGAATTCTTCGGTATCTGCTATTCTTCCTACGTGAGGAATCCCGATAATTAGATCGACTGGAAGTCGAGGTTGTCGCCCGAACATTAAAAAAAATGGCGTCTCATCCATGGTAGCACTAAAACTAGTGTTATGAGCTAACTGGACGAACAGTGAAAGTGATGCCCAGTTGCTTTGATCTATCGCGCTATGCATGGCCAGCATGTTGTGCATAGTGGAGTGTACGCGTTCTAATACTGAATTGCCCTGGGGTCGGTACGGCGTCGTTCGGGTCTTTTTGTATCCTAGAATCTGCTGTAACTGGTGTATTACCTTGCTTCTAAACTCGGAGGCTTTATCTGCCTGCAAGGTCCCTGGTGGGCCGAAAATGCTTAGTATTCAGTCGATGATAGCCCGGGCTAGTGTGTCGGCCGCCTTATCACGTACCGACAACAGCAAAGCAAATTGTGTCTGGTGGTCCATCATCGAGACAACATGTTTGCATGCGATCCCTGCGGCTGAAGTTGATACCGATTTGTACTCTACGGAGTCAACCGATGTTCTTTTGAAACGGCTGCTCGACAGGTAAACGGCCTATCGGGAGCTCAGGTCTGATGTGTGCTGTTTGTCGTCGTTGGCAAGCTTGGAATTTCGCACCAGTCTCGCACGTCACGGCTTATAGTAGGCCACCAATATATCTGGCGGGTTCTATCGTAAGCCGGTCTGGATGCAAGGTGTCCTCCTGACATGATGTGGTCACGGTAAGCGTGCAGAATCAGACCAACAAGGGCTTCTGGTACTACCAACTGATCACGAAATGTGCTTCTTTTTCGAAGGTGTCCCGGAAGGTACGGTTTGAATAACAGCTCGCTGCCGGGGCAGGTGTCGCGGGCGCAGGTCGCAAAATCGACCTTGCCTCCCAAGTGCTGTCTCCATCATCTAACTGGGTGATGCAGCGGTTGCACTTTACAGTGGGATTGAGCACTGACTTGGGCAGGGGGGTTCTGTTCGAAATGGCTTCCAAGATCCGCCACAAGAGGGCGACGCAGAGGAGTATTGAAGGCAGCACCTTTAGTATCGGCAGCAGGTAAAAGTGCAGTCCACTCTGTGGAAGACTCTGTGGAAGCAGCACCACCAGGAGCAGGCGATACCATCTACCAGGCAGGAGCAGCACTAGCGGGAGGAGCATCCGGTACCAACAGAAGCAGCGAAAGCAAAAGCAGCACCAGCAGGAGCGGCACCAGAAGGAGCGGCACGAGCACGAGCGGCACGAACTGGAGCGGCACGAGCAGGAGCAACGCTAGCAGGAGGCCAACTGGCCAAGCGGTATACGAAGAGGCAGCACCAGCGTGACGCGCGTCGTATGCTGTCTACATGTGTCCACGCACGCAAATAATCCAATGACCCTCGTCGTAGTCCTGTGTTGAAACTATTCCGGAACAAAATAGAAAAAAAATCGGTCTACTATCGTATGTATGCCGTCTTATAGCCGGTCTCTTCGGGCCAAAGCAGCTGAGATCAACACGGCAGTCCTGTTGAATCTGTTCCCGAAGAGTCCCTTCACTCGCGAATAGTACAAAGCTCTCGCGAACCAGGGTTGACAATCTTGCGAAAGGCCACCGAAACGCCCCCACGGCGACCGACCAGAGAAAACGAATTTATAGTTTTGTTTACAAGTTTTCCCTTCGGAGTGGCATGAGCGCAGCGTGTAAGAAGACTCTTGCCGAAATACGTATTTGGTGGGTTTATTTGAACTATTCCACCAATTGCAGTTGTATGTGCTGCAGTTGGGGCAATAGCTCAAATGTACCTTTTAACAACCAAGTACCTGGTATATATTAGTAAAAGAAAAATAGCAGTGGAACATGCAGATGAGGGTGACGCAAGAGAGCAGTTCTAATGACCCAAAAAGCAGGTACCAGTAGCAATTATGTATTACAGCTGTTATGAGATATGAAGGGGACATGAGCGTGATATGCAACTTCGACAGTAAGCACTTGCTCGACGAATCGCAGCGCCAGTAGACACATGTTCTGCGACACCTAACGGTTCGACAACGAACGAAACCTTTGGCGGACGCCCGAACCAACTACAACAGGAATTCCTCAAGGAAAAACGTCTTCAACGAAGCGTACCGGTGGGCCCGGGGCCGGTGTCAAACGCAAACAAGTCGAAGCGACGGGAGTAAGTAGTAGCAAACAATTACCTCGCAAATGCGAATGTCGCTAATAACAACGGAATCAGCACCCTGGCAAACACCCGAGGTAGATTGAAAAAAACAGGATCTTTCGTGATCCACTTCACCCAAAAAGGATGCAAAAAAGCCAGTGCGCCCTTGGCACTCGCCAAGGCACTAGCGTGATGGAGGCGATGCAAAACCTGACACTCTTCTTGGTTGAAGAAACCCCCCCCGAAAAGAAATAAACCAGTCCGCTCCCCACGCTTGAACTCAAAGTACCCGCTGGCAGACTTGCAAGTACACGCACAACGGATGTTTGCTGAAAGTATTGATATATTATAGACGAAGGCGCACGCTGCAACGAAACGCCCTCGAACACCTCTATATTCAGACCCCAGGCGCAGACCAAAGGCAGATCGACTGTGTATGGTGCTCTACCGGAAGAACATGATAGACACGAGAACAGACTCGTAAAGTACGAAGATCTTTTCCAAGCCCGAACCGAGGAGATCGACCGACACAGCCTACTGCTACTCCTACTCCTACTGCTACTCCTACTCCTCCTACTGCTCCTACTACGACTCCTTATCCTACTCCTCCTGCTTCTACTTCTACTACTACTACTACTACTACTACTCCTACTTCTACTTCTCCTACTGCTACTACTACTCCTACTCCTACTCCTACTACTACTCCCACTACTACTCCTACTTCTACCATTACTGTACTACTACTTCTACTCCTACTACTACTACTACTACTACTACTACTACTACTCCTACTACTACTACTACTACTACTACTACTACTACTACTACTACTACTACTACTACTACTACTACTACTAATACTACTGCTACTACTACTACTACTACTACTACTACTCCTACTACTAATACTACTCCTACTGCTACTACTACTACTACTACTCCTACTACTACTACTACTACTACTACTACTACTACTG